>JAUZND010081900.1:0-15958 GCA_034780555.1 Coelogynopora nodosa | reverse complement strand
GTGTATAAAATGGATCAATAATAACACAATTTTTCTTGTATGTAAAAATACTCGAAATTATTTTTGTTATTTTTTATTAGTTAGATAAAAGTATTTTAGCCACTGAGTAAAATATTAGGGTCGTAAATTTTATAGTTTAATCAAAAACTTAATCTCTTTGAAAAAAAATTGGCATACCCCCCAAGGATTAATATAGATTATTCTCCTGATTTTAAAAACGTTTCCCTAATTTTTAAAAGTATAAATACCACAAAATCTAGAAAACAATTTGAATCTACTTTTATCTGTGTTAACAAAGCCAATGTTGTCAACCTAAATAAGGGATTCTATCCCCTTAATGCTAAACCCTTAATTGAAAACTACCTTTCAATTCTGTAATATAAATTATTTTTTCCACATTCTGTAATACATTTTTTATTATTATTTAATCTGTTTAAATCTATTGTTATTATACATTCCTCTGTAATTTACACATCCGTAATTTTGAGGTAACTAGCTGCTTTGTATATGTCTAGACTTTATTAATTTTTATACTTGTCTGGTATTTGCTTGCAATTAGATTGTTCAGGTGTGTTTTTATGTATATGTCAACCTATGATTGGCTAATGATTTTTCACATATTATATTTAATAATAATTTGTCAAAAATATTGTGTAATTTTTTATACCATGATTATGCTTTCTTGATGAAAGGTGAAAACTCAGATGTTTTGTATTAATTGTAATAAAACTTAAAATTTTATTGTGGTTTTACTTTTGCAAACATGACTATGTATTTGTATAAGGTTTCCTGTAGAAAACCTGAAAAATAGGAGAAAATAGTAAAATTATTAAGAAAAATATAAACTAGAATTGAAATTCAATGTTAATTTAAACTGAACATTAATATACAACTTAAGGAAAACTGAACATTGAAATACACTCCATACTGGCTAAATTGGAACTAGCTTAACTGAAATTTCAGTAATATAATACCGGACTTATTTTCAATCCCTAATCTTTTTAATTATACTTTATATATAATTAATACTAGTGACTAAACAAAAACTGGCTAAACCTGACTCAACATAATTTATTGTGTTAAATACGAGTTTACTTTAAATATTTAATACTTCACTTTAAAAAACAAGACAACATCCACATACCCACTGATAGATGGATTAACAAATGTGGAGTTGGTCTTCCTACCAACCAATGGATGCCGGCATTATCTGTTGGTTCTTCATCTACTTGTGGCATTCAATGAGAAGGTGGACTTTAAACCAACTCTACTCCACAGTTTGCACATTTGTAAATCAGTCTGGTCCAATGTGAAAGACTCCACCATCCAAAACTGTTTTAAAGACTCCTGTTATATTATTGTATAGGATTTGATCCCATTCTTTTAAAACAATATATGTATTGTTATTACATATTTTTTATAAATCTGCAGATATGCCAGTAACTGTAAAAGTCTTCTTGCTTTAAAGTATTCTACAAATTTATTCTCATTATGTCATGCATTTAATATGAAATCATAACATAATGTATATGATTATGTATAAAATTAACTTCTAGACAATTATGGGATTTTGATACATAATATGTTTATGACAATTAATATTTTTGGTATTATAAAAGGTACAGGGTGGCAAAAAAATTGAGTATATTCAAGTATATTTTGAGTATATAAAAGAAAAAATCTGAGTATATTTTAAACAAAGTATTATCTAGATTATAAGGATACATAGTAATAGATTTCATGTCAATGTTGTTGCAATATAATATATATATATGTTACAATATAGTGATAGATGATAAGGATACATGTAGTCATTAAGTCAAGCAATATACTCTCCAGAGTTTTGAACCATCTTGCCAGAGATTTGACTAATTCTACTGTTCATGCTTATTCTTCATACAATTCTTTCAATTAAGCAGCTCTTTGCTTGCCTGGTTAATCTGTAGAATTATTTTGCTTTTTTTATATATATATAAATTTTAATATACAGGAATTTAATTAAGTGTGTTTAAGTATGCACATAAAATTCAGGTATAAGTGTAAATTACTCTGAAGGTATGCAATTTTTTTACATAAATAACACTACTAATCAGTATATGACTAAACATTTATTTATTTAACCAATATAAATAAATGTTATGTAAAATATATAAGTTTGCAATAAAATGTATAATACTATTTATTAAATATTTAATAAAAATAATTATTTACAAAAATAATTTAGTTCCAAAAAAATTCAAAATGTTAAATATAAATTATAATATATTATAATATTATATATTTTAGTATATTAGTATTTGGATATTTTTTGAGTACATGCTGAAAGGATAGATATATTATTTAAAAAAATAATATTAAACTGCCTGCTAAAAGAATGCAGGGATGGCAAGCCTAAACATTTTAAGAAATAATAACATCAATGGGGGCTTACAGCAAGATGAGTAGCCTATCTTCTAAAATGGTGGTTAGTGCCAACATTTTTGAGTTTTTACAAACTAGAACTTACTACAAGACTTATTTTTAAAGTTGTCATAAACCCAGAGGGCTCTACTTCTCCCCCCTCTAGTTGCTATATATATTTAAATGAATAATACAAGGATTTAAAGATACCTTGGCCCAGGATAACTTTGTTGTATATATATTTTTTAACCATTTTTGATTACTTTAGATCTTTTTGGGCCAAGCTATTCCATTACCATTTAAATAAGATCAATAAAAATAATACTGAAATCTAAGGAAGATTATCTAACTTATCCTAGTAGTCTAACCTGAGAATGACATTTTTAATCTATTTTTAAGGAAATAATTTCAGTATTTTAAATAAGGTTTTAATTTCTTTAATAACTATTAAATGAATTAAAATATTTAGTAAATATGATTTATAATTACAAATATTAATATTAAATAAAAAAATCCAAACAACCTATTATTTTTTGGAATAAATTGTACTTCAGGTTGGGGAGCACCATCTGATATACTGTTTTCATGCCAACTTTCATGGCTTATGAATCATAATAATGAATCACAATTATGAATCATAATTATATTATAAATTAAAATGTCTAAAATGACAAGGTGAAGGATATGCAGCTGTGCACATGGTCAAGAGACAAGACTTAATGAAAATAATGTTTTCTATAAAGTTACTGAATACTGTTGACGTTGTTGTTGGTTTTTTGACATTTTTAGGGATTTAAAAGTGGGTGACAAATGAGTGAATGAGTGACAAAACTTTCATAATAACCACCATTTTCTAATATTGACCAAAAATAAACACTGCAAAAATAGTGACTTCATGATTAGGTCAGGCCATCAAAACTATGAGACAAGATTCAAGAATAAGATTAAATCTAAGACTTAATAATAATTAGAAATTACAATTTAATGCAGATTTTAATTAATAACAAATGCTAAATTAGTTTAAGTTATATTACTTACAGGCATTTTTCAGAAATTAATTGAAGGCAGACAAAATATCTATCAGTCGAACAGAAAGGTCGATTCGTAACGATTTCACAACGCTAATGAAATGATAAGTTACGATACTAAATTATAATATATAAACTATTAAAACAAAAGAAGACTACCATTTTTAAAATTAAGTGTTTTTACAAGATCAAGAAATCTATTAAAATATTTAGTTGGCATAAATGACAGGTGAATATTAATAAAAACATAAAATCTAATAATTCAACCTAAATAACATTTAGGTGCACATTACTTTTTACGCAATTATAAAAAGCAATTATACATCAGTATTATAGTGCCTGCATCTTTAAAAAATGACGAATAGATCTAGGTTAATGATTATATACATTAGAATTCATAATATGAAGCGAGCGAGAAGCACGCTGCAATTCGGTTGGTGTAAACGCCTGCAAAAGACAAGCTTTTAAAGTCAGATATTGTGGACAGGCCTCGTGGACAATTAACGCTACGAATAATAATTAACCGCCGTCATTGGAATGTCGCAGGATGGACAGGTATTTGATAGTAGCTGCACGAACCAAATGAACTTTATAATACATCTTTTTATCAGACAACCAAAGTGAAAAATCCTGGATGTGGGCAATGGGTACCTGTCTGGCGTAATATGGTTATTAAGACGATAGTAATCCTCACACCTTGATGATCCATCTTTTTAGGGATTATGTGAATATGGTGGAATTGCAATGCATTGATCCGGATATCCAAGGTTTACGCACAGTCACCTCTAAACTTAAATTGGAAGATGTTTCTTTTGGCGATAATGACGCTACCTTGCTCCGCGACGTGTCTATACTGGCAATCCGCACCCCATCGTTCCTGTCAAGCTTCGTCGACAAGTTTTTGAAGTAATTAATGTTTGGTGGTCTTTTTCATCGTGGCTTCACAACGACGTGCAAATTTGTGGCCAGTACATTTGTTTGGCATGGTCTCAATAAGCAGGTTAGATCTTGGGCGCAAATTTGTATTTAAAGTCAACTGTCAATGATCCAAACTCCTTTAGGCGCATTTATTTTACGCCTTTCAAAGTTCCCCCTTGTCGTTTCGACTATATCAACATTGACATAATTGTGAGTCCTTTGCCTTCTTCGCCAGCGTACACTTATCTTTTAACCATCGTAGACCGTTTTACGAGTTGTCCAGAAACTGTCCATTTGAAGGACTCGTCCAAAACAACTTGTGCAAGAGCTTTCATTCACCATTGGATGGCCTGATTTGGTTTTCCAGCTGACATCTCCTCAGGCCGAAGTGCGCAATTCACTTAACAATTTTGGGCAGCGATCGCAGAATTTTTGGGTATCAAACTTCACTACACCACAGCCTATCATCCACAGGCGAATGGTACAGTTGCACATTTTCAATGGTATATACTTGTACAATATACTAAAGGTAGCTTTATAAAATCGCCTTGCTGTACTCAATTGGACCGATGATTGGACTGTTACCGTTGTTCAGCCACGACGCCGATCGGGTGTACAATCAAGGAAAATTCGCAGCGTTTTACAAATATTGCAGTATTTTTGTGGGTAGCTGTGTAGCGAAACCAAATGAGAAGAATCCTGACAATGAAAACGTTATGTATTAGTTCATTTATTGATGTTTGAGTAGTTAGCTTATCGTGTAAGCTCTGTTAACTTGTTCCTGTTATATTGAAGTTTATTCGTGAAGTTCTCAGAACAATTTTTTTACTTACTATCTTCACAGAGGGAGTTCTAGGTGGAGCTATAGTACTCTATTAGAAAATAAATGTTACCTAAAATTATGCTTCTAAAGGAATATTTGTTCATTTGAGATACATACTTAAGTTTACTGGAGTATCCACGCGTGTTATTGAAGTTATTATCACAATCAAAAAGTACTTACGGTTAAGGTCAAAAAATGATTTTAAATACGATAAACCATGTGTGTATAGATCCAATTGAGAGATCGACGATATTAAATGCTTTCGAGTTCTAGTAGCCTTAAACAATGTTCATGGGAAACTTATTTAATAATATGGGCACAATATAAGACACGCGCTTTAAGTGTAGTAGTGTTGTGAATATTCGACACGTCAATGGATGTTTTTGACAAGCCAAGATCACCAGGCTGGTGTAGCTGACTCGAGAAAAGGTCGAATGTCAACTTTATAGGCTCGGATGAGTCAGCGGAGCTTCGTGAGATTGTAACACCGATATCGCGGAAAATGTTGTTGTTATTTCCAAAGGCACAAGTCTCTAGTTATGGGACGGTAAGTTTAAATTTCCGAAAGATATAGCGCTGCAATTTTGGTTGTTGTTATTACAATAATTTATGGACAGAATCGGAGGGATTATCTATTAAAAAATCAAAATTACTTGACCATAGACATTTCTAATTGAGCTACTTTGAGCTGCCATCTGTTGTATTGTACTGGTATCAATTAATTATTTTATATGTACGTGTGAATCTTGTATGACACAATCTTTTGTAAAATTGACATTTTCTAAAAAATGCAAATAATGCAACATTAGGGAAATTTGTATCAAAATAATGTTATAGAAATCTAATATGTAATGTCAAAATAGTGGTATTTTCAACAAAATGCCTCTTGGATCTTTGTGGGATTTGTTACAATCTTTTTTTACTTGTTTTTTAAGATAATTTATATTTGTAACAACATTAGTTTTAACTAACTGTCTAGCTTTACTATAATATTTTAATTAAATGCAATGTATTATAATTATTTTTAAATAATACAAAATAAATTTACACATTGTTAATTTATAATATTATGATATTTATAATTATAATTATATTATAATAATAATTTATCATGTTAAATTATGTTAATTAATAACTTTTAGGATAAATAATATAATACGAGACTTTTCCGGATCACGTATTAATTTTTTTAACAATTTTTTTTATTGAAACGTTTTTTCGTTTTCACTTAATTTCAGATAGGTATGTTTAGTTTTTATTGAGAGGTATTTGGTTTTTTGTAGTATCTTCAAATATGTATTTATTTTCTAGATAATATTTTATTTATTTAAATAATTCTTTTTTTATATAATTGATCTATAATTTTACGATAAATAGCAGAAATCGCTTCAGGAATCATGATTTTAAATTTTCCAAAAACTAGATCTAATAAATATACACAAACAACAATTATGTAAAACAATGTAAAGTCGTATCTTCAATTTTAATCACTTTTCAGCAGAGCCAATTAAAGAAATCTACTTCAATGTTTAAAATATATCGATGTACACAAAATAAAATACACAAATGAGATTTTTACACTTCATTAGTTATGCTTTGTTACTATACAACAATTTATTATTTAACATTATTTTTGTTTCTTAAAGACTTATAAAGCTGTGTTAAACAATATATTTATTTGAGATACGACACTATTGTATGTGCAAACTTTTAGAATTGGTTGTAGTTGTATGTAGATACGTCATTACGAAACAAATATAAACTTGGTATGCAAGCCCTCATATGTTAATTGTTTATTCATATATGACGTACAAGAATCCAGCTTTTTTAATATTATCATACTATCGAACTTTCATCATATCTGCTTCTTGCTTTGACAACCGATTTCTTTCAGGCATATCTTAAAAATATCTCAACCTAATCGGTGGGGAAAACGTTATGAAATACTTAATAAAATCACAACATTTCGCGGAAACCACGAAAATCAATAATTGACAATACAACTTCTCATTTAATTTGATTGGTGGAAGTCGGTTACACCACTTGATAATGATCAATTTTAACCAAACATTTAAGCTTTTAAAAAATTCATGATTATAAGTAAATGGTAATTATATTTTTAAAATAAATAAATTTGAAACTCCAAGTGAAGAAATGTTAAAATATCAAACATGAATTTAAGTATTACGACAATACGTTTTTTTGTGATAAATTCAAATTTAATAATATTAAAGACTATAAACTCCCGGATCATTTAGATAAAATATAAACCTATAATTTTTCACAAAAAACTGAACATCTCAATGAAGTGAACAAACGAAGAATAAATAAATTGAGGCTTTACTAAACATAGAACTTATCCATATGAATGGTAGGCGTATAGTGAACAGAAAATGTCAGAACAAGTTACCATAAAAAACATCTAAAGAACATACAGAATCAATAATAACATTAGTAGGATTTAGTGAGTAGCAATTAAATTGGTACATGTGTGGCAGGACGCATAACATCATATTGTTACGTAATATGTTACACAGTACGGCTATCTTCTAAACAATAGTTCATCACACTAAAAAAATGTGAATATGACCGACAAATATTATTATAATATGTATATAAAAATTAACGTTAATTAGAGTAGAAGGTTGATACTGATAAAGATGATAACAATTTCACTGCATTACTAACAATCTGTTACTTATAATAACAGTCTTTACTATATGAATATCTAATACAAATACAGAATGAATAAATTAGTTCTAAATAGTTCTAATACTGAAAACAACGTAGTTTATGACATTTCGCAATTCCGACTAAAAGGATAACAATTATAAACAACACATTACCTTTTTTATCAAAATTTCATAATCGCTATCGATAGCGTTGTCTGTGTACGACTAAAAAACAACCAATAATAATTTACTTCGACAAAATTCCAATTTCACATAGGGTAACATTTAATTTTGCTTGCAGTAGAATTACATTTATAACTGATTCGTAGCTCAGCTGCTCTGACACTTCACGAAATATGTTACGCTGTGGTATACAATAAACATTAGAAAAAAGAAAATAAAGAAAAACATTATCTCACAAAAGGAACAAATTGATCTCTCTAATATTACGGCTCATTATCAATTCAATCGGCTTGCTCATTGATCATTACTAACAAGGTGATTGAGTAAGAAATATAGAAATAAAGAAAAATGTAAACAATGGAACGATAAGTTCCACTGACGACTTTAATTATAATAAACGAAACAAGTAATAATCGTTGTTATTGTTATATCCACGACCGTAGATGTAAATGGAATCTAAATCTAAAAGAAAAAATTAGTAAGGAGAATATGGGACGAAGAATACAAGAAATACATCGGTGTTAAAATATAATTATGAAATAATTAAACATTGCAACAGAGGAAAAATAAATAATAGTGAAATCATAATATATAGAAAATAGATATTAGAAGAGCACTCGTACTATGAAATCGTACTAATGAAATAACAGAAATAATGAGCAATTAGCAGAAAAATAACAGACGATATCTTAAGCTTGGAAATTCCAAAAATATACACAATTCGAAGAAATAAATAATCGAGATGCATTTAATTGGACGTTATTTATAGCTCTAACGTAATCATACACTTATAGAGTGATACGATTGATTTAATTAAAATTAGTTTAATTTAAAATTTAAAAGTTAAAATTAGTTTAAAAATATTTTAGAAGGATGTATGAATATTTTACAGTTTCAACAAATTTCTATATTATATCATAACTATTATTATTTTAATATTAATAAATCCCTTTTCCACCATATTATATATTATATAGTAATAGTAATAAATAAACACTAATTTAATAAATAAATTTTAGAAGTTAGTTGGAATATATTTCAGAAGTGATTGACTAAGAGTGCAGAATGGATGCGCTAAACTCACCCTTGACCCGCTGTAGCAGCTGCTCAGCCTCGGGGATGGAGAAGTCGATGATGGGCTCAGGACTGGAGCCCCTCCCCAGTTCCAGTGTGGCGCTCAGTGCGTCCTTCCGGTCGCGCCGATCCTCGGGATTGTCCACGAAATCGATGAACAGCCGGCTGGTAGACTCGTTGGTCTCCTCCGCCGCGTCGATCGTCAACTTGAAGCCTGCCGTGTTCGTGGGGTGTGTGTGTGTGTGCATTAGGGAGTAACAAAGTGGGGACCTCAATGACTCACTGTTTTACACGATGTGTTTAAAGAGTTATAAATTATGCAGCGCTAATAGTAATAACTCAAGAGTTTATAGCATGTTTAGAGTAACACTTTATGAAAACGAAAAAGTACAATGTATTGTTACGATATAAAAGTGTATTACGAAAGATGTAAAACACAGTAAACAAAAAACCGTCCTTAGACCATAATAGTATTAAAATGTTATACTTTGGTCGGGAGTCCCAGTAAACCTTATAGCCACTTTGCACTTCGTTCGATAATTTGTTTTTAAATTCAAACCATAGATTAACAATAAGTAATAAAAGGAATCCAATTAAATACAAAAACGATATTCTACAGCTGCTGCCATATGTATGCTACATTCCAGCTTGTTTGGGTACATTCCTGAGATACATTTAGCGCTTCGTATAGCTAGTACCATTGAACCTGTGTTAGCACTAGGGGAGCACATTTGCTGGCTGAAGTAATCACTTAAATAATGACATCACATAATTATGATTCTAATAATTGCGTTAAAACATGTAGTTCATTATTTTTCCTAAAATGTAGACTTGTTATTTTGTATGACACTTTGTTACTATTGTTTATAGGTTGCAAACTGTAATAGTAAAAAAGCTCTCACGTTATAGTTATAATAAAATAAATAAAAACAAAATTGAAATGTTCTAGTGACCGGATATATAAAATAGGCAATGTAGAATCATTATAAATTGCATAATATGTTACGCGTCTGGTCAGTGAACGTTTCATTATTAGTAAGTAAATTATTACAAATAATTATATATATATTCAATAATAAATTAATGTTATTATTTTTTTACAAGAAACATATTCTTTCCTACTCATTTATAACTACTAACACATTTTTAAATATCAGGTAAGTTTGTTTTCCATTCCACAGCAGAAATGGTCTAGAAAGAAGAATATATAGAACAGATAATTAAAAAAAAAATTGTGTTCTCTAAAACTATATTTGAAGCAATGAATCCTGTTTATTTCAAATGTTCCTATTTTAAAGCTTTCTTCCAGCTACAAAAGATGACCTTACAAGTCTGTGTTTGAGAAATCATAACAAGTTTAATGAACATTGTCTTGTAACACTCAAATAGATAGAGTAAGGAACAATTATAAATTAATTAAAATCTAAAGCTGTCAATTTGGTAGAACACATATCATGTCAAATAACTTCCAAGATAACTTAATACGTAATACTAAGAAGGTACCATTCGATTAAGCTCATTAGGAAACTTAATGGTATCAATTGTTTTACTCAATTAGATTATGTTTAATATGGATCAATCTGAAGGGCTGAATTTAAATTCAATAAAATCAATAAAACTAAACAGGTTAACTGGTTATTTTAAACAGAAAAGTTAACATCGAACATAAAAAAAAGAAAATTGAGTAGCTGCATTATATATTTAAATAAGACTAAATCATACAAATATTTTATACTATTCTCCTCAGTTAAAAATAGAAAATATAATAGAAAATATAATAGAAAATATAGTAGAAAAATAAAAGTTAATAAATAAATAAATAAATAAATAAAAGGTATCCTCAGAAAAAATATAGAATCATAACAAATAAAATATTCGGTTGAGTATAGAATAATGTACACAATGTATATATATTTATAATTACCCATTAAATGATCTCAAACATCTCAAACACATTCATAAGTTGGCTTTAAATGATCCTTAATTAAAAAACCTATATATAAACTGGACTTTATATATTTAGTAGAGTATTGTTATTTATTTAAATTATATATATATATTATGAGTTTCGTTTCACTTCGGTTCAGTATTTATAGTACATAAGTTATACCAAAATTAGACAACATATAACATAGGTAATACGTGAACTAATGGTAACGAATATTATTAGAAAACGTTCCTGTGACTAAAAATACTTTTTTCTCGTCATTGTGCCAGGGCAACACATTAACACACTAGCTTGAGGTTTCTTCATTTTCCCGGCGCACGGGCCTAGGCTGGCCCATCATCGCTTGAGGTAGAAAGATGAGTGATTCCATAATGATAAAATCGAAAAAATGACACGGAACTGTCTATAAGTAATGAAAACAGACAATCATTCAAGGACAGTAGTAAACACACACCTGAAAACCAGACAGCTCTGTCAACCGCGTCCTCTATCGAGAATCGGATGTGGGCAAACTGGCGACCGTAAATACGCAGATCCTTAATACTATCGATACGACCGAAGATATCGCGCAGAACAGCTTGTACCGTGCGAGTGTTATGGACTAGTTTCTTCGGCAGTCCACCCACAAAAATTGTTTTACAGCCAATCGGTCTAACAGGGAAGATTACAATAATAGCCATGTTTGTCACACTCTACTCATAAAAATCATCAATAGTATGTGATTAATTTCTGGAATATGGT
This sequence comes from Coelogynopora nodosa, assembly GCA_034780555.1. NCBI lineage: Eukaryota > Metazoa > Platyhelminthes > Proseriata > Coelogynoporidae > Coelogynopora > Coelogynopora nodosa. The sequence goes on along the minus strand of JAUZND010081900.1, from coordinate 4,171 downwards.
GACAACTTAAAAATAATTTCTTTAGTAACTAATGCATATTTTGCTCGGAGGATAATAATACTATTAGAATGAATTTTTATTATAATTCAGAATTATGATATGTAATAACTATTATGTAAATAATTTATATTGGACACAATCGATGCAACAACATAAAACAAACTATTTATAGAGGGCAATTACTTACTTGTATATTATATTGTATACCAAGTAGCCAATACAAAACGACATGTTAGTAACTTAGAATTATTACAATATTATTAATCGTTAATTAATTTAAGGTTTCAAAATTCCAACCATTACTATACTTTTACTTATAGTTAAAGATTAAATTAAAAATTAAAAATTAAATACTAAAGAATACTATAAGAATATATACTACACCCCCTACTTCAAACGATAGCAAGACCCCAATCTCACTTGGGCGTCTTTGTGAGCGGCGGAATGAGTCCCGACGGCGGAATGAGTTTCCAACATTCCCCCTCCAGTGGGGGTATCATGGGTGGCAGTAGATGGGGTGCCATCATCCCTTGAAACTGCGGCATATAATAATGCGGCTGCTGTAGATGAGGTGCCATCATCCCTCCAAAATGTGGCGTATAATAATGCGGCTGCTGTAGATGAGGTGCCATCATCCCTCCAAAATGTGGCGTATGGTAATGCGCCTGCCGTAGATGAGGTGCCATCATCCCTCCAAAATGCGGCGTATGGTAATGCGGCTGCCGTAGATGAGGTGCCATCATCCCTCCAAAATGCGGCGTATGGTAATGCGGCTGCTGTCGATGAGGTGCCATCATTCCTTGAAACTGCGGCATAAACATCGGACTAACACCAACGCCACCACCACTTCCATTGGGAAACATAGCTGAATGGATGTTATCCTGAAGGGCAGGATTACTATTACCAGGGTAACTGCCGCCGGGTATGTTTTGTAGGGTCGGAGGAGGTGGTCGATAATTGGCCTGATTACCGCCGAATAGACGGGGGTCCTTCACGTCGTCGTCTGGGAGCCTGGTGGGAGGCGTGGTGAGGGCGAATTTATGGTCCTGCAGGCGGAGGAACGTTTATTTAAAATAAGTAAATTATTAATAATATATTTCGCTTTTGAATATGTTTGACATAAATATACAATAAATAAAATATGTAACATTATATTATACTAAGTAGTATAGGATCAGCGTACGCCAGATCATAGCAACTGTGGCTAGGCTTCCCTAGCGACGGTGATCTAGACGTTTTCCATGGTAACTGAGTATTTTTCAATTGTCAAGGTCATGTGATCTAATTTTAGCGCATTTTTTAAATTGTATGCTAATAGTTTTCGTAAGTACCGGAATTATTTTATTTTAATAAACTGTTATCAAGACGCATTCATATTTCACCTTGTTTGTAGCAAAAAGAATTGATCTATGTTTGTTTGACCTCCTCGTCTTAATTTATATTGTTCGAGGACGCGTTTCACTTAAATTTTTTTTTATTAAAAACGAACATTTATTATTTAATTAAGTGATATACATTAACAACGTGTTTCATCTTTGAAATAATTCAAGTAGTGTGCTGTATACAAGCATGTCACATTTTACATTACTCAGAATTTATGGTTCACTTAAAATGATTAACTAATTTAATCTGCTTCGAACGTTACATTTAATACACCAATTTCCTTAACAAATCTAAAGAGTACAAATTTGGTGTGTTTTTTCAATAAAGTAATTCAAGTTTTGTGGGTAACAATTTATACATTTTTAAAATAATTATACAAAATAATCATTGTAGTTATTATCATTGTATTGTAAATATATTATTTTTATTTATAATTAACTTTAAATTACAAAACACACGTTATAGTTCAATGTCATTTTTACGATCCACTTGACATCAAACATTTTACAACACTAGAAGCGCCAAATCCGTCAAATGACTATTATTGATCAAACGCTTATTACCTTTTTTTAAATTATTTTAATATCTATTCTTCTTGTGACTTTTCATAAATTTTATAATATATAAATATATTCTTATGAATAATAATTTTGCTACAGACAACAATATGATAACATACAAATTGTATCATTAAACAAAGTTTTTTATACATTACAAGTTTGCACATAATATTCCACACTTATTGAAACATTAAAAGTTATATGAATTTGATAAAGTCTATTGATTCTATTTTTATAAGTAGTAATGCAAAATGTAAACATTTACAATATACGTGCATTATGCACTCATATGCAAAAATTAGTGAACAACCCTCCAAATTTAGTGAACAACCCTCTAGCTGATTTTAACCCCAACATATTATAATTAGTGCTATTTTGCAGATTTATTTAATTTAATGAATTCATATTATGTTTAGTGAAATTAATAATGCAAATTTTGTTTGGGGTAAAATTGATTCCACGGGCATTAGACGGTTAAATGAATTATGATTTTCTGAAAGTTGTACTCATTATATGTTTACATTCTATATGCCTAATTGATTTAAGCTTCCGCCGACTATTGCATAACTCATTTTATTCCAATTATGTAAACTTGTAGTATTCATCAAAATATATACGTTTTGACCCTGTTGCATGTTAAACTCCTTTGGTATATTTCTCCAGATCTCCCTTTTTTCATCGCATAACACTTTGGACTTAATATAATCCATTCTTTAAAGGGTTCGATGATGTTATATTAAAATAACTGTATACAAGAATATTATTATGCAATAATGATCAGAAAAAAAGCTATTCGTACAGTTCAAATAAAAATCATAGAGTGTACATCACATGTCTAGCTTTATTGTTCATAAGTGTGAAACTGTCAAAATTGAATTTTATCTGTTTACTATTAAAAGAAACTAATTTGACAAGCAAATATTGATTAAAACTATTCTAGATTCAACAGTCTAGATTCGAATAATAATATTAAAGTTTAACTTTATAATATTTTGAAATAAAATATTTAAAAAAATATGTAAACTATAGCCTATATTTACCCATATTTTAACATTAAAATTATACATTTTACACACAAAATTAAATTATTGTATTTTTTGGGGAAATTTTTTTTATTTATAATATATATATTTGTATATACTTATGCATCACAAATGAAGGAATAGTAATAAAATATAAAATTATGAATAGAGACCTTTCTTTGAAAAATCCTTTGTCTACAGAATCAAATATGTTTTCAAGCATTATGAAAAAACATTAAATTAAACATACAAGTTGTGAGCGCTGTAATATTATGTAGGCAAAGAGTGTTCAGTCAGGTATCGTCATATTTCATTTTAAATAAAGATATTATTATTAAATAACAATTTATTAAATACATTATAGTGAATGAAGTGAATATGTCTCATCATTGATGTCATCAATTGAATTAAAATATATATACAACATTAATCTAAAGACTATGAGTCAACACTCGAATTAAATATTAAAATGATAGAGTAATTATAATTTATTTATTAACTATAGTACAACATAAACAAGACATAACAATAAAAACATGAACAACACATATAGTGAGCAACTAATACATACATGCATTATAGGTAGTGTAAAATAATTACTTCTTAGATAATAAAACAGAACCGTAAGATATTTTCTAACTGTTATGTTAGTATGGTACCTCTAAGTATATATAATATTAACTTGTACAATACTAAAGTGCGTTAACAAATATTTTGAAAAATAGTTTTTGTTAATAACAACGAACGACAGTTTATTTGTACAAAAATAATGTTATGTTTGCAAATTCGTTCGTTTGATTATAAGATATATTTTGTTATTATAATTAAATATCTGTGGTATCTGCTTCTATGCTAAGCTATCCTCCTATCCTACGATGTGTAGATTGTTAACCTAATAATATATATATAGCAGGTAAAACAATATTCCTGGCAAATACATGTACTTTTTTAATATAAATAATTATCCGATACACAACTGCGCAAACAATAGAAGAAGAATAATTTGACTAAATATTGCAAAGATTAACTAACAAGTAATACTTTGTTCATCGGATCGAAGATCTGAATTCACTCGCTGGTAACTTGAAAGAACTAATTAATACATTGCGCAATTTAATCAATAAACAATTATCATAAACGAACGCTCAGAAGGAAGGGGGGAGGGTATTTAAGAAAGCTTACCAACACATTAAACAATAATTATGT
>JAUZND010081889.1:0-15960 GCA_034780555.1 Coelogynopora nodosa | reverse complement strand
CTATAATCTGACCAAAAATAAACACATTCGGTTTTAAATTGAACCACTGAGGCCCAAAACCAATTTTGGTACATTTGGGGTACCCCTTTGCATATCTGAGAAAATTTTAGACCTCCGATTTTGATTTAGGTATTTAAAAAGATGCACTACGCGATTATATATTCAACTGTGAAAACCGCTTCCCGATCCGACTTTTGGTTCTAGAGTTATAAGGGTTTTTATGGCCCAATAGGGGCCCATGGGACCCCCCCCTAACAGTCAAAGCAAGAAATAAACATCCGATCGCAACGTATAGCACATGAATGAATAGCCCTATGCAGCCCGGTCTCGATAGTATGTTGGACTAAGTTATAGGACAGTCCCGTGGACCACAGGAACCGAAACCGTTTCTACAGGCCGGTGCCCGGTGCCGGGGAACCCCGCAGAGTTATGGTTCATTTCTAAGTATTTTTATACCTACAATATAACGGGGAATCTAATGGTATCAATTATAATTTAATGGAATGTTTAGTTACAGAGATATGGCCATTTTAATTTTGGGGTCGATTTTATGGCCCAAATAGGTCATTTTCCTATCTATTTACATGTAAAACTTTTTTTTTTAAAACTACTGTACCTCTTTCAATTTTAAACCGATTGCTCCGATATTTTAACATAATATAGCAAACATATAATTGTTTCATGTATAAAAATTACAGATTAATCAAACAAAACTCCAGCCCATAAAGTCCACTAACCCTAAGCATAAAAAAACGACCAAAAATGAAATTTTTCCTATCTATTTACATGTAAAAAATATTATTTTTAAACTGCTGTAACTTTTTTAATTTTAAACCTATGACTCTAATATTTGAACATAATATAGCCCTAGTATCATTGTTGCATGTATTAAAATTACATTCAAAACTAAGCCTAATTGCAAAAGTTTAAAAAAAATATATTTTTTAGTCTGATTTTATAACCAAAAATTAAAAAAAAAAAAAACATAGCGTCAAAATGCATAAAATTATATATAAAGCCTACATGCAAAAGTAAAAAAAAAATTCCAAAAAAATTTCAATGTAAAAAAAATTATAACCATTTTTTTTAAAAAACATGACCTCAAAATGCTTAGAATTATCAATAAAGTCTACATCATTAATTAAAAAAAAACCCTAGCAAAAAAATACCAATTTTTGAAAGAAGTCAACTTTTTGAGCAGTTGGGGTCAGGGTTAGGGTAGGGCTACGGACTAGCTTTTCTCTGTTGTTTTTAGAGGACACTTAGGGCTATCCATTAGTGCAATCAGTTTCACTGTAACTATATTTCCCTCCCCTCAAAATGAGTTCAAAAATAGGAAAAATCGACAAAATGACCCAAACGGGACATTTGGGGTTGGGTTCTACGGGACCCCCTGACAGGCTTAGCGTCTGAAAGTTTAACACGTTGTTAGCATCATTCCAGGCTACCCTCATGCCAAATTTCAGCTCAATCGATTGACCCGTTACCCCTCCAGGCTAGGCCAAAGTCAGTGAGCCTAAATGCCACAATCATAAACCATTTTTATCACATGCTGTTCAAAATGTTCATTTATACAAAAAGGATTTTTTAAATACCAACCAGCCTAGATATTGATCATTTTATTAAATGTGAAAAAAGTTTTGAATTATTTTTAAATATCAACAAATTAGTGAAAATTGTCAGGGAGATTATTCCTGACAAATGCTGACAAATTCCTGACAACTGTAAAGGAATATATATCTAACTCAGCCACAATAATTTAATATATGAAACTAGTACATGATAATGACAGTGAATTATTTATTTTACAATACAAAACATTTATTGTTGAATAACTTTTTTATATTAGTAACTTTCGTTTTTTGAAAAGCTAGATTAGATTTCAGCAATGTATTATTATTAATGGCCAGTAATAGTGCACATATGGTAAGATAAAAATGCTTATAAATGACTGAATATGGACAAACTATTTTTTCACAATTCATGTTATATTACAATGTAAAGGTCTACAATTTGTAACTATCTCACTTTTGATAAAAATGCAGACATGTTGTTTTACCTTAGCATGGCAGTAAAGTCCTGTACATTTTCCAGGTGGGTACATAATTTGCAATTTTAGTGACCCATATATGAAGTTGTATGTGAACTCACCAATGTGGTGTCACAAGTCATTACTGGAGAATATTTACAAAGTTAACAGTCATTTGAAGATTATCAACATATATTTCTGGGGAAAACCCTGGAGCTTCAAAAATTAATAGGTTGGATGGGCATTCTTTTTAAGGATAACTTAAACCCAAGTACTTTATTATGATGTAAATGAATATGATATATTTTAAAATTTATTTTGGGCATGCTCTAAAACTGAACAATAACAGGTAAATAATACCAAGTCGCGATAAATAACTGTTAGCCAGCCAGGTTCACGAGGCAACTATTGTAAACTAATTTTATAGGGTTTCAATATGGACACCACTATTTATTAAATATTAACTGCTCATCATATAACATTTTACTAGATATCAAATATTGTCATGTTAATCCTTAATGGGTTAAAACAATTTTTTTTAGAATTTTACTTTTAATTAAAATAACACCAAATAATTCACAATAAAATATGACGTAAAAACTAACATTTTCCTATATAAATGTAGATTGTAGATATGCTTTATATAACAGAAATTTAATAAAATCGATGTTATTATTTGTGTTTACTTCTTGCGGAGAACTATATCCCCTTAATTCCCTCACCATGGGGTCATTTCTCCAAGCTGTCATAAGCATTATATTCTTAATACACTTTTTGAAGCTATTTGTACTCTCAGGGTTCCTACCAAACCCTGGATATTTTTTACAAAACTGTTTAAACGATCTGCAATAGATGAATGCTGTTCTGCTTTTAGCAAAATGAAAATAATTGATTAAAAATTTGGATCCACTAAGCTAAGCGGGCTATTCCTAAAATTCCCCACCCAAGAGAAAAGTTTGAATTTTCCTTGATTTCCATTACATATATAAAAAAATTCCTATATATTATTCCTGTTTTCTCCCGAATAGGAACCCTGACTCTCCTAAATATCATTAAGTTGTTGCAGACATTTATTGACAAGTTGCAAGGATTTATTCAAATACTAGTTAAGAAATTAGAGTGATAATTAATGTGCACATCGATCATGCTGTAAATTCAAAAATCTGGCACCAATAAAAAAAAACTTTTTTTAATATAAATTTTTAATAACATTTATATATTAATAAAAATAATAAACATTTTAGACTTTTTAAAAACGTTGTAATGAGATGAATACACATGTAATTATTTGAATCACTTTTCAAAGTACTGAATTGGTTTCAGCAAACGTCATTGCAGTCTGTAACATATTATTTCAAAAATCAATTTTTCATTATATATTATAAAACAAAATTGTTGTTGAAAAAATCTAATTTGAAAAAATTAATGAAAAAAAATAATGTTTTGCAATTGAAAAGAAATAATTTGAAATATGTTAACATTTCCTTAAAAGGTTTTATCTGCAAGAGTATATTTTAAATGTTATATACTAAATGATTAATATACTATAACCTGTATTAAATGGTTTTTTGAAAAAGTTCAAAGAAGATTTCTGGTTTTATTTTTTGTAAACCATTTGTCAATTTGTACCAAGTGTTTCTTTTTTTATTTCAGCATGGAAAAGGAACATTTACAACTTCTACATGGATTTGTTGATATCTGTAAAAAAAATCCTGCAACATTATATGATCCCAAGTTGGCTTTCTTCAGAGAATGGCTAACCAGGTATGATTTACTAGTATATTTTTGTTGTGGTTGTCTTATTGATACATATATTTTTGTTTTAGTCTTGGTGCCCACTTACCATGTCCCAGTGAAAGTAGTGAAAATAAGGTATTTTTTCTAGTGTTTGCTAATCATATTTCTGAACTACGGTACTAAAATCTAATGATGCGATTGGTTTTTATATTTAGGAAGAAACGCATTCATCAAAACCACAGGCACCTCCACGCATTCCAACTCCAGAACCAGATGAAAGTCCAGAGTCCGAATTGGGTAAGTTTTAAGCTAAACTGATTCTGACGAATACACTAATAATTATTTTAAATTACCCAAATATCATGTAAGCCTCTTAATTTTTGTTTGAAAAGTGTTACGTTTAAATTAAATATTGCGAGTAAGTTTTGTTTAATTACTAAACTAAAAAATACTTTGACTTAAGTTAAGCCCCCCATAAAGCATTTTAAAAAAGGGTGAAAAACATCATTATTTCAACTAGTGTATTTTTATTCAAAAGTGTCAATTAGTAATTTGGTCGAATAATAAAAGTAGAATTGTCAGATATTAAAACTTTTTTTAGTTATGTATTTGTAAAAAGAACAATTGTAATTTTTTAATAATATTTTATATTTTTACTTTAATGTTTACATTAATTATATATTCAGTGTCATAGTGGATACTATTAAGTGTAATTTCAAATGTTGCGCGTCGAGTTAACTGAACTAAAGAGAAATTGAAATTATAGACTTCTATTAACAAATTAACTATTAATACTCATATTATATAATATTGCAGAGGTTGACAATGAAGGCGTTATTGAAGCAGACAATTGCGAGGGACAAGAGATGGGTTGTGAAGATGCTGATGTCACTGAGGAAATGATGGATGCGGCAGATAATAAGCGATCCGAAGCTATGGCAGCCTTCAATGAAGGTGATTATTTTGCATTGACTGTTATTTTCTGTTGTAAATATATTTGTGTGTGTTTAGTTTTTTATGGTATTTTTTATTTCATCATTTTTTTTAGGAAATTACGAGGCATCTCTCGGTCACTATTCTGATGCAATTAAACTGAATCCATTGTCGGCACCATTGTTTGCCAAGCGATCAACGTAATTATATTACAGTTACTATTATTTACTAATTTGATTAAACTCACTGCAAACGGTTGTTGTCGCTAGTTGCGTTATGCTCTATTATTTGGTTTCCTGGGTTAATTTGTTTAATATGATTTTTTTTAAATAATAGCGCTTTTTTTCTATTAAATATATCAATTAATATATTACAATATTTTATTTATAGTCCTGGGCCCGACATTAAACTGTGTCCATAAATATTATTTTCTGTTGTAGATCTGTAGATATTTTATTAATATTGTATTTATATTTCTACGGCAAATATAACTTCATACATGTTATTTTCTTATTAATCTAGATATTTTATAAGCATTGTAATTTACATTTCTACGAAATATTCATGTTAAATATTCGTTAAATTCGAGAATTCGTTTATATATATATTAATATTACAAACATACTTTTATTAAATGAATGCTTTTACTCGTTTTACAAGCTAAGTTAAATGTGTTTTTTGAACCGAAGAGTAATCATAGTACTCTCATAATAGTTTATCAAAATCGCAGCAATACAACGTTTGAATTATTATGGTAATGAAGTTTCACCTTTGTTGGTTGGTAGCTTCAAATCTTTGATTTTCTCACTTGTTAATTACCAGTAACTATGTTAGTGCGCATCTTTGTTCTAACATATCCTTAGCCTAGCATACATTTATTGCTTTGGTTTCAAAACACGCACTGACACTGATAGCATGCTTTTGTACTGTTTATCGTGATAAAATTATTATTCTCCAACAGATAAAACCAATTCTCAGTACTCATACTGCAATACCAACGTTCCAAGTGAACAAAACTTTCATTTTTAATAATATATTGTTAATTGCATATTCGGTGTTCCTGTAGTTTTAACAATTTACATAACACTGTTCAGTATAACTTATATGGTAAGCTATACATATATTTCTTACTAGGTGTTTCTTAAAGCTGCAGAGAGCTAATGGAGCCATCAAGGACTGCAACCGCGCCATCCAGCTTAATCCAGACTCTGCACTAGCCTATAAATGTCGTGGAATGGCTCATAGGTAAGTTAGTTTACTTTATTGATTGATTTAAAAAAAATAACTTTTTATTTTCGATTTCTGTAGACTCCTGGGTCATTGGGAGGATGCTTTCCATGATCTTACTACCTCGTGCAAGCTGGATTATAGTGATGATGCTAATGGCTATCTTAAGGAAGTTGAACCTAAGGTAATTAATTTTTTTATTATGAACAAACATTATAAGAAAATCTATTTATTAATTAGTTTGTCTGGTTAAAATATTTAAATTTACTACGAATGAATTTATTTTATATGTATTGATTCAACTGTTTTATGTACAACTTTTCTTTAAGACAGATATAAACTTTTAAAAACTGATTACCAACTAACATACTACTCACAGAAATACATAGTTCAGTAGTGGTAGCCAATGACGCTGTTTTGACCTTATAAGGTCACATCAGCTAGGCTTACTCAACTAAACAATGTAATGCCGCGAGTTGTGATAAAAAGTATGTTCAAACTGCTAAATAAATAGCTTTTGTGACCTAAAGTTTACATATGTTAATTATTTGCCTTTCAAATAGGGCGCGGATACATAGCCCTTTTACATTTCAATGTATTGCTGTGCTATCATTAAAATATGGCGATTGTATTAAATTAATTTAGCGGTTACGTTTGTGTGGGTCTTCTATCACTATTGTTTAGTTAGGTAAGTCTAGATGATAAAATCTAATAAGATCGAAGCAGTTGTACCGGGCTCTCAGTACTGAACAATTACTTAGTAATCATCAAGATGCTCTAAAATTTAAAACTTCCAAATATCATTTGTGCCCAGAGTTTGCAACTAAGGCACGGCCACATATCTCTAATTTTTAGAGTTGATATAAAATATTGATTAATTAGTTATATAATACTACTTTATAATTAATAATTTGGTACACGTTAACAACATTTCTGTTGTAGGCAAAGCGTATTATTGAACACAAACGCAAGCAGGAGCGTAAGCGAAGTGAACGCGAGCTTAATCAACGCAAGGAGCGTGTACGCAAGGCAAGAGAAGAACACGAAAAAGCAAGACAAGTAAGATATATTACTAATACATTGACCAGTTTGTTAATATTTTTTATTTAAAATATTATGATTTAATCAAAATATTTTTATGAATTTGCTTCTTTGTGTACTGAGTAATATTATTTGTTGATATTTTCCTGTAATATACTCATAAATAATATCAATGCGCTGCATTGGAAATTATGAAGTCGCCCGGTTACGATTAAGTCACATTCTTCTGTTAACATCGAAGAGGCAGGTTTTAAAAGGTCCCTTCTATCGCTACAAGCTTAACCCAGCGGAGTTATTATGTTAGTCTACAAGCAAGACTAATTAAATGTAAAGGCTGTAAACAAAATTTTTGTTACAATTATGTTACTTAAATATTCTAATTAATCCAACTCGATCCAAAATTATAATTAATTATTTAAATCAAATTGAAAATAGTTCGACATAATAATAACATATTTACACCTTTTGAGGGTAGAAAGACCGCCAATTTAGATTTTACTGCATGAAAAAGATACGATTATACTATAGATAGTACTATACGACTATACTATTACGTATATTAGACTGAAAGTACTTTTCGTCATGCTTACGTAATATAATACATGGCGATGTTGCACGAAGAAATAACTAAATGCATTAATTTATCTCATAACCTGATGCAGACTACATTTTGTACTGTTAAATTTTATTTGTTTTGTCCTGAGTATGACACTAAACTTTGTGCCATTACTATTTTACATAACATGTCAATATTGTGTTTTCTGAAACTCAAATGTAATGCCATGTTACAACTTTCATATATTTATCATGTTTTTAATATAACCAATTTGCTTCTTTGGATCGGTGTATTAATATTATTATTCTTAGTCACAAGTCAAAAAGCTAAGCTTTATTCCTAGCTAAATGTGAACCACAAGTGTACCACATTTAATATTGTAAATATACGTATGTATCAAAACGATAATTTAAAATTAAAACAATCTTCTTTTAATCTGTCAAACATTCTCTTAGAAAGTTATAAGTTAGTATTCTCGTGCCTAGGATTAATTGTCTTCTGATAAAATGAATTTGCCAGACATTGTATACTGAATTATCTACTCTTAGATTGAATATGTCACATATATTTCAACCTGTAATCCAGTCAAAATTTGGATGTAAGAAAAACAATTTAAATCTGCTTATCTGTATTTTTACCACTCAAGAAAGCATCTAGCATGGACGATGATGATGACTTCGTGGGGGGGTTCCCAGGTGGATTCCCGGGTCAAAAGGGACCTCCTGGTGCTGAAAATTTGTTCGGACAACTCTTCAATGATCCAGAACTTATGCAAGCTATGCAGGTTAGCACTGGTACATTATTGTAAATTGTTTTTATTATTTCTATACTACTATTATATATTAGACCACTTCATATTAATCTGTTTGTTTCGGGTTCAACTTAGATTTTCCCTGAAGCAAACATTAATTGTATCATCGTGCATTTTCAGCACAATAAAATCACTTTAACAGTCTGTGGAAGTTATTATGTGACGTCATAAAACGAAGGTGTGAAGGTCTGTTTATTTCGGGTTCAACTTAGATTTTCCCTGAAGCAAACATTAATTGTATCATCGTGCATTTTCAGTACAATAAAATCACTTTAAACGTCAGTGGAAGTTATTATGTGACGTCATAAAACGAAGGTGTGAAATCGATTTCTAAACCTTTTACAATTTAAAATTTCCGTCGCTCTACCCTGTGAGTCATCAAAATTTTATACCAAGCACGTTAAGCCATATCACCTTTAATGTGTGGTCTGAATTTCCAGATTATTTAACTACGACTTCATAATTATCTAACCATTGTTTGTTAAATTTCTTAAACCAAATTATTTCAGTTGCACACATATTCAAAAGTAATGTTTTAATCTTTAGTAATTAAATTATTAAAAAAAAATTCTCATATCATTTATACTACTTATATCTTATTAATATAAGTGATATAATTATAAAATATATCAACAAATAGATCTAGCCTAGTGATTTGGAATGAAATGCAAAAAAATCATGTCAATTATTGGTTGCATTGATCAAAAGTTATATTATATATAGGTCAATATATCCCATATATGGTTATTTTCCTAACTGGAGTTTATAACGTAATCAGGTCATACAAATGGTACCAATCGATTAATTGTTTTAGAAATAAAAAGCGCTCGACAAGTTTTTAGGAGGTATCTGTATACCAAATTTCAGCTTTAATAATCGGATGATAGGAAGTTTGGTTTTCCAGGGGGAATAGTTGTGGAATTTTTGCGTAAAGATAGCGCTATTTTTCACTTGTATGTTTGTTACAAATGCTTTGCCCCAAAGTATCCAACAGCATCCAGCAACCATATATCACCGAGCAACATTTTACTTATCTCAAGAAATTATAACTATCGTGAATGTTTCCTGCAAAAATTCTTACCCACTTGAGTTTTCTAAATATATTTTTTAATTATAAAGTGTTGTTATTAAAATTCTTATACATATATTTAAATGTTAATATTATTATTTCTGTAAGTGATTGGTCAAAACACCCAATCTTCTGCATAACGTTTTAAAACCTCTAAGTGAGGCATCATAGCTTACTGGTGTGAACGTAAGTTGACGGAGTTGAACGGAGTTGACCGGTTGTTTTTAATTAATCAAAAGTCACAAAAACTACGATGCTGCTACAAAAAGTGAGTTTTTCTTCTCATTGCAATATAAATTTTGATCAAAGGTTTCTGGGATTTAAAAATGTTTTTAAAAAAATTTTATCAACTCAAAAATAAATAAAAAACTAAATAAGTAGTATTTTCAACTGTAATTTTTTTCTCCAAAAGTAGTATTTCTGTTTATTCAACAAAAAAGTATATTTATTGCAAGTGCTATAAATATTAGAAACCTTATTCATGGGTTTTTTGAAGGCGAATAATTATCAAGCAGGTGTTTAAAAGTCCATAGAAACTAATAAATGGAGGTCGAATTGTAGTGTAAACTTAAGAGTCTAAAATTCTGAATGTGAAAAATTAGTGTTTTGATCCGGTGCCTAAATTAATCCAGCCATTAAGATTTTTCACTCTGCCATATTATAGAATGTTTTAGGAAAGTATTTGTGTGCCAATATGTAGATATTTTAGCATAAGTTTTAATGCTTCTGGTGGGCATTTTGATTGGTAAATGTGGCTATTATATCCTCGATTTACTTCAATTGACTACAATTATTATCTTCTAGTGATTTTTGCCTATTGTGACACTTTTTCATACACTGTCTGACAATCTGTCATTCCAGGACCCAGAAGTGATGCAGGCCTTCAGTGACATCTCGACCAACCCGAGCAACATGTCCAAGTACGAGAACAATCCCAAGGTGAAGAAGGTGTTGGAGAAGATGCAGGCCAAGTTTGGTGGGGCTGGTGCCGGCATGTTTGGAGCTGGTGGTCCACCTGAGGGAATGTCTGGTAAGTTGGACTTTACAACTATTTATAATTACGATTATTTCAAAAATAAAATTTCGCATTATCAAGGTTTTCTATGGTATAATTATTGATTTATAAGCACTCATAAAAAATTAAATGGTTAATTGATTAAATGTTATTATTACTACTATCACTATTGCTTATTTTATGATTGTTTTTTTCTATTCACCTCATTATTTCAAATCAAATTTAATTTAAATAGTACTCACATTTTATGATCAGATTATAATTATTGAAATTTTGATAGGAAAAGGTTTATTTATTACCAATAAAACCTAAACAATGGTTGCATAATTTTTGTGTTTTTGATTTTTATGACAATTTATCATATTGGATCCACTACAGAAGTGTTTTTATTTTTAATTATTATCAGGGTTTCCGCGAAACCTGAAAAATGATAAAACTCAATTTTATGAAGTACAAAACAACTGGGAAAATTCAACAAATATACAAAAATCTTGTAAACGTAGAGTTTCATAAATTATAAAAAAATAAGGAATTTTTAAAGTATTAGTCTTTTTCTTCAATATTAGTAATTGTATAACGTACTAAGTATAAATAAGTATATTGTTCAATAAATAATGTATTAATAATTTAATATTTATTTATAAAATTTTAAATTATCTATTCTTTCCCAAATTTTTCTTAAATTAATTAATCTAGAATGATTTAAAAAAATCTTGTTTATATAAATTTAAATAAACCATTTATTACTATATAGTGGTTTTCATTTCTTAATGGAACTCCCAAACAATTTCCGTAGAATTGCTTGAATAAAGATTGCCAAATATCCAAGCATTATCAAGTGGTGAACCATGTCAAATGTGTCAAATTATATTTAAAAAAATATTTACATACTATGAGAAAAGAGCATCGCTACATATGAAAACATGGAATTGTGTCAATTCGAAAAATTTATCAAACCAGCATGTTAATCTCGTATCCATCATGAAATCAACACGTGCAACCTGATAGAAGAGGTTCTATTGTACCATAATGTATTCATATTGAAGCCGGTCAAGTGACAATAATTAAGAGGATTACTGTGAAGGCAAAAGCGACCAACTTGGTATCATAAAAATGTAGTAATATTTAAAAGTGTATGACACAGATAGTCTGTGGACAAAGCATCATAATTATTACTTTTTGGATCTAACTTACATCTAACTAAAAATATAACAAATACAAATTCGAATATTTTTAAATACCAGAAAAATTGTGTTATTATTAAACTGTTTTATCCCCCCCTACCTGATTTTTCATACTTGGCGATGATATTAGAATCTAAAACTTGCAACAGTATTAGAAAAAATGAGTTTATCGTAAAAATATACATTAAATTATTAATTAAAATAAACAGCAATTTTAAATAATACTCAAATAGTATTTATACTACATTGTACTTTAACTTATAGCTTATTTATATAAGCAGTATAATTTTAAAAAAATACCAAAACAATATAGATATTGTGATATGGAATCAGATGCAAAAAGAATCAAGTCAATTGGTTGCACTGATCAAAAGTTATATCATATATATTATAGGTCAATATATCGCATATATGGTTATTTTCCCATAGTTTTCTTAACTGGAGTTTATGACGTAATCAGGTGATAAAAGTTATACTAATAGATTAAATATTTTGAAAATAAAAATAGCTGGATAAGTTTTTAGGAGGTATCCGTATTCCAAATTTCAGCTTAATAAGACGATAGGAAGTTTGTTTTTCCAACCCTACGAAGGGTTAAGATATATCACTTTGTTGATGAACGGGACTTGTGAGCCCCACATCAGAATTTACTAAAACGAAAAATTCCTAATATACTTCTTAAATGACGTGTCTGACAGATCTGCAGTGTTCACAGACAATCAAAATTATTTATATTTTCATACAGTCCTATATTTGTACTATCATTTATATATTATACCTATATTTCACTTGAATGTTTTTTAATGTAATTTTCTTAAAATTTATTAAATTTTTAAATTAATCACTTGATATCTTTTGTTCACTCTTATTAAAATAACATCCAAACATACTAATATAGAAATTCGGATAAATTGAAATGTTTTTTACCGTTTTCAGATTTGATTATTTTTATTTCTATCGTTTCCAGGTGATATGGATACTGAAGATATGCCCGAGCCAACAAAAAAAGCCACGGACGATGGTAAATTAAAACGTTTTAATGTTAAAACTATTAAAACATTATTTCTAATAATATATTTATTTATTTTTAGATTTGGATTAAATCACCCAATGAAATTATTTCAGGGACTCAATCATCCGGTTTATTTATACATGTTGATGACATAAAACTTTGATTTTGCATTCTTACATTTCATTATAATTGCCAATAATCAACTTAATGAGCTGCTATGTTATAGTAGTGTATGTCTAATCTTAATTTTTGTATTTCGTTGTTAATGTGTATTTCTATTTATTGCTGTATTTTCGCCTTTAATGTTAACAATCATCATTGGATAATAAATTCGCATTACGGATTTCAATATACCTATTATTCCAGTTAACTTTTCATTTTGTGAACGTTTTTTTTGCAGCAACCTTAGTTACGAGCTGGGTGGGTGTTGATAGTGTGTCTCAATTACCTTGAGTCATTACGCTTCATTAGTTTTGTCAGCTATTAAGATTCGTATTAACCTACAGCTTAATTTTTATTGAAATTAAGATTCATATAAACCCACATTGTTGACCATTTTTAGTTCAACAGATTATTAATTATTTGATTTTAATATCTTTATATTATATATATGTTTTAATTTCTAATAATATACAGTAAATTATTGCGTGGATTTGTCACAACTTTTTTGTTTAGCTCTGCATCAGCTTTAGTTTACAAGTTGGGCAAACATTTTATACTTGGTTCATACTGATTGACTAAAGGTTGTATATTATAAAAATACAAGATAAATGTTAATTTCAAAACTGCATTCGGTCTGCATAAAGTATGCACCATGCTGGATGTGAAATAAAAATGCTAGCTTTTAATTCAAGTTTTTTTTGACATATAACCATTCCAAGTTGAAATATGGGACTTTTAAAATATTCTTTTTGCCAATTTGTTTTAAATGAAAAAATCGATATTTAGCATTTTCGATCTATATATAAAATTATATAATTTTAAATTAAAAATGCTTGTACATAATTCAAGTAGTTTTTGTCTAAGGAGACCATTGTAAGACTAATAATAGAGAAAAAACTTAATTCGTTGGTTCAGTTTTTCTGAAAATTGCAAAAAATCGATTTTTAAGCAAAAAATCAATATTCGATATTTATTTATTAAAAACGACTAGCTCAAAATTGAGATATTTTTTAAATGGGTTAGGTATTCTAATAAGAATACGAAAATAATTTTGAAAATCGTTGTAGTTTTTTCAATAATAAATATTGTGTTACAAAAAATCTTTTCAATCGATATATTTCAATTATTAGATCTACTTATATGAAAAAAATAATAAATACATGAAAATTACGAATTCTATATCTGAATAATGTTTGGATATTATCAAGAAAAAAAACTAAATCTGCGGTGTAGTTTTTAAGAAATAGTTACTAATAATAAAGTATTATAATGTCATAAATACAGTCTACTATTCTGAATATAAGTAAAGTAGTACAACTGAATAAATGTATACTCGTAAATGTATGGTAGTTGTAACATATTTATATAATCATATACGTTGAAGTACTAAATGCATCGTATATAGTAAAGCATCAGAACCAGATGAAAAACTTCACACATGCATACTGGGGTAAATTTGCATAGCTTTATACAGATGCTTGTCATAGTTAGCTGTTTCGTTAGCAAAACGATAAATCATGGACTATACTGAATGAATATTTTATCAATGGCATCAATAGAAATGACATTCGATTACCCACTGTTCTTTGTAGCCCTTGTGCAAAAACTGTCTGAATATGGTCAAAGTCTATTTAAACATCATATTGAAATTGTGGACTATTCCAGCATCCTTGTTAATAGGCCTCGTACCCGTACAGCAGTCAATACTGACATTTGTGATTGCAATGTTGCTTCGTCTATTCCGCTAAACATTTGTAAATCAACTGGTGCACATCCTCTTCCTCAAAGAACGCCTCGTGGACGTCCAAAAACTGCTATAGCAGAAAGTCAATCATCTTCGACATCATCATCAACAATGAAACAAATAAACACGACTCATACTGTGTAATCTTTGTTTATCGAAAGTTAGTCCAGGTTGTTCACACAACTGCAGAAAATCAACTCATGTTAAAAATTTGAAACGCTTAGCATCTACATCTCCAAATGCAAAAGAAAAGCTGTCTGCATCTATTATACGTGACAAACATGCAGAACAAGTGGCGGGTCCGTCTGGAGAGGGTCCATCTAACATCCTTACTCTTCCTACAAATGTTGGAAAACCATTAGTGATTTCTCTTTGTTCCCCACCACCACGATCAATCAAAAGGAAGAAAGTTATTTCCACCGATGGTATGGCTGCGATACAAACAGATCTCAATCTTTCAAATTCTGAAATTCTTCGACTTGCTGGACACATTAGAACTGCCTCTGATGATCGTAGTAGTGTGCAAACTAATTTGGAAGCTGATCTGAATGACTTTCATCATCGTCTTGATACATACTTTTCATTGTCATCGAAATTATTCTTCATTGATGAGAATATTAATAATAAGAGTGAAGTCAAGTTTGAAGTAAAGCATTTTAATTTTTGCAATGACGTGAATGGTCTCATCAATGCTGTTCAGGAGTATCGTGGAAAAACTTACAATAACGCAAACATTGGAATTGACGGGGGAGGTGGATGTTTCAAAATTTGTTTAACATTGCATAACGTCGGGGAAAAAGATAATCGGACAGTGTCTCGTCAGTGCTACAATGATGGTGTTGCTTCCAAAAAGTCTAAAGATGGAAGTGTAAATAAACTAATGATTATTTCTCTAGTTCCAAACATTCTGGCAGAGAATTATAGGAACGTGCTCACATGTTGGGTTCAGCTCCGTTTGAATGAATTGTTCCTTCCATACACCGTTGCGACTGACCTTAAATTAGCCAATGTGATTGTTGGACTATAATGGCGCATGGGTTGAAGCATCCGTGTACATGGTGTGGTGTCACAAAACAAGAAATGATTTGAGGTGCTTGTGGGGAACATTGAGGAATTTGGGAAATCTCAAGCAACATTTGCGGATTTGGAGAGATGCTGGTGCCTGCAAAAGATTTCGGATATGTCATCTATGCTGCTGTTTTTCATGATGACAATCAATAGAAGCTCATTTTGGACATCGTGCCACCGCCCGAACTTCACCTTCTGATTGGTACGGTTACACCATTGTTTGCCGGTTTGAAATGTAGTTGGCCTCGGGCTGTTGATTGGCTCAATCTATGCAATGTGAAACAGGAACAATATTATGGTGGTGTTCTGAATGGGAATGCGTGCATGACTCTCTTACGTAACATTGATCATCTAACAGGAAACCTTGATTGT
>JAUZND010081878.1:0-15962 GCA_034780555.1 Coelogynopora nodosa | reverse complement strand
AAATTATATCGAAATTGTGTAAATATCTCGATTAACCATAGTTAATTGTGACTGTCATCATGAAATCTGCATTGTCTGAATATAACTGCATTTACTCAGTCATATCATTATTGTACGTACTATCTCAATATTACATGTGCTATCTCATTATTCCTGATCTCTCCTGGGAACACAAATGTTTAGCAACTTTCATCCTTTGGATCAAAATTGTTTGACAAATTCACAAATGTAAATTTACGGATAGAATTGAAAAAAGCAGGAAGAAATTCGATTCAAATAATCAGACCAACTTATTTGGATTTCCTGAGATTTATAATTTTTTAAATTTCTATGTATTAACGAAATTATTAATTTTTAACGCTAAATTGGTAAATAACTAAAAATTTGTACATAATTTTTGTGTTAACATTAGCAACTATTTTGAAACAAAAGATTATTACTTTATTCGCATTGTTGTCTTAGTTATCTGTGAATTTTATTTATAAAAGATCTGTATAAAAAAATATAAATTTTACTCTATCAATTCAAGTGGTTTCAGAATTGATAATTTCTGGAATTTATGCTCCTATAACTCAAGAACCCCTTTATATTTTGTTGTTAAATTTTCAACATCTATTCATTGACATTATGTAAGTATAAAAACAATTTAATGAAATCGGATAACATGAGTGGGTATATAAAAGCGCATATAAAATGTGTGCAAAATAAAATAATAAATTCATAATATCCAAAGTTTAAAATGTTATACTTGTTGTAGAATTTCAAGCCCTATAGTGCCTTGACCCGCCAAAATTGGCGGAAAATCATAACCATTAATGTACATTTTTTTCATATCGTATTTCATTGCATATGCTTTACTTTCCACGAGATTTTTTCCGTGGACAATAACGTGTGCATTGTAGCTCCTACATCGTTCAATTTTCATCACTATATTCAAAATTTTAAACTTATAAATAAATTATTAAAAAATTTATAATTTTTTTTAAAATAAAAGATACGGGGTGCAGTTTCTGGCATAACTACTGTCACAGGAATATTTAACTTGTTCCCATGATAAGCCATGCTCATGGCATGATTACCAGCGGAAGCTGATATAACTCCATGTTCTTTTTGAGTCTGTAAATTCACATAAATTTAATATTAATAATAATAATATTTTATTCACATACATCCGTTAAAGAAAGTAAGCTGTTTCTAGCACCTCTCTCTTTGAAACTTTTTTGATATTTATTTTAAATATTTAAATAACGTTATTTACCTTCCAGTAATTTGCATATTTTCCTTTTTAAAGTACAGTTCACAGCCGTACATTTTTGAAAGCATGATGGATTTCTAAAAACCAATTATTATAATTTATACATGTAAATTTTTACCTGACATGGAGTGCAATATATATCATTTTTGATTCTATCCCACGCTTCCGTAATATCACACAAATTAATCGAACATAAAGTATCTTGATTACAAAAAGGATCAATCGGCATTGAATCATTTTTATTTTCACATATTTTTGAAGGTTGTTGATAATAACATTTTCCAGAAATGAATTTGCAATTTTCAAAGTAATCTTCGCTTTCAATACTCAACAATGAACCACTTTCTTTTGTTTTTTTAAGAGAACAAATGTCGCTTGATGTACATGTTGATGTAATGGAAGAATCACGCGTTTTTACAATTTCCTTTTCCCTGTTGATCATCGCTGGATCTATAAGATTTCCTGATGGTGATTTGACTGTGCTCTGCATGAATATTTCTTTTTAAAATCGTGTATATAAAAAGTTTTATATATATATTATTCATACATGTATGTATGTTTGAACAAGTTTTATACAATGCTTTTTGATTGGTGAAAATGGTCCAAAATCACGTGATATAGTTTTAAAATTAAATATATATCATGTTTGTAATACAGGTGTTATGTTTGGATCCATTTCAATTACATTGAACAAATTAAATATAATATTCAATTTTTAGTACATTGATCTTAATCTTTATCAGAATTCTAGATTTATTATACAATTTATGATTGAATGATGCTAGTTGAATACATCTACATTTGATCATTTATTTCGTGAAATATATACCTTTTATTCAAACATTTTCAGTTTTAAACATATTTTATAATTTATTTCGTGAAATATATACCTTTTATTCAAACATTTTCAGTTTTAAACATATTTTATCATTTATTTCGTGAAATATTTACCTTTTATTCAAACATTTTCAGTTTTAAACATATTTTATTATTTATTTCGTGAAATTTTGACTTTTAATTCATTTCTTTCCTAAATTTGTAAATATAAATCTTTTAAAATTCATAAAAGGAAGCAATAATTCACAAGATGAATAAAAAAAAACTAAATGTTTTGATATATATTTAACATAAAACAATCAAATTTTGTGGTTAAAATGCTTTCAGTCGTTCTATAATACATTTTATAAATGGAGTTTTTAATATTTAAGTTCAATTCTTTTGCTTCTATAATGTCTCATTTCAATAAATTATCGGCGCTCTCTGTAAGATTGGCAGTTTTGTTTGCGTCTTCAGATTTCTTGACAGTAAAATCGTATTGTGCATTATTTGTATTAGTGGTGTTGTGTACAGTTCCTTGCATAGCATTTATGGACTGATCAAAATTTTGACCATTTTCTCCCGTTTGTAAAACATTTTTATCGACATTAGTCTCTACGGGCGCAACATTTCCATTAATAGCATTATCCCTCACTTGATCTCTCGTATCAACAGTTACATTTCTCTGCTTCAAAATGGTCCAGTCGTAATTATAATCGTAATGGTACTCTTTAGTTCTAAAGAAAATACGGAAAAGTTGGCGTAGAAATATATAGTCGGGGTCTTCTTCGAATCCCAAACTTCGACAATAATTTAGATATTTTGCAAACTCACTAGGATAGCCATGTGTGAGGGATTCGACTTGAGTCATTAATTTCTTTTCGCTGATTTTATCATACTTTTGTTTTTTGGTTGCTGCTTTAAGACCTATAGATAATTAAAATTATTACAAAATTATTTAAAATAATTATTCATTACAAATTATATTCTAAACTTTATAAAAATTTTTAAATTATATATTTTTTAAAATTACCTTGCCAAGGTAAAGATCCTCTCAAAAGATACATAAAAACATAACCCAATGACTCCATATCATCTCTACGACTTTGTTCCACACCCAAATGAGCATTTATACTCGCATATCTAGCTGTACCTGTTAGATTCTTATCTTCTCTATATGCAATGTGTTTTCTGGTACGAGTGTCGCGGTACTTTTTCGATAAACCGTAATCGACAAGAAATACTTTGTTACATTGATTCTTTATTCCCATTAAAAAGTTGTCGGGTTTCATATCTCTAAATGAATCAGTTTTAAAAAAATATTTTTTCAAAATCTTTCAAATTTAAAAAAAAACAAATAAATACCTATGAATTATATTTTTATTGTGTACATGCTCCACTCTTGCAATCATTTGATCTGTAAGCATGAGTACAGTCTTGAGTGAAAACTTTCTGGAACAAAAATGGAAAAGGTCTTCTAACGAAGGACCCAGTAATTCCATAATCATAATATTATACTCTTTCTTGTACATACCAAACCATTTAAATATGGGAATTCCTATTCCTGGTTGTAAAATGCGGTAAATCCGACTCTCATACAACAATTGTGGATGTCGAGCCTTTTGTGACTCTAGCTTGACAGCTACTTCATCTCGAGTTTCGATATGTACAGCGAGGTAAATATCTCCAAACGACCCAGCTCCAATCTTCCTTATCAATCGGTATTGATTTTTATCACCAACGAGCATTTCCCAAATTTTAGATGAAGCGGATTGAGATTCGTTGGTAGTCATACAATATTAGAAAGGGGCCGCACAGATTGAATAAATGCTAAAATTAAAAAATCATTTAAATTTTAAATTAAAATTAAAAAATCTGATAATATATTACTGCTAGTGTCCAAAATCCAACTTTACCAATTTTTAAAAAACGTGTAACAAACAAGACTCTGTAAATCTAAAAGTTAACTTGATCAATTCAAACCAAATAAAACTGAAACTAATAACACGAGCTAAAAAAACTGGATCACGTGAGTAAAGATTAAAAGAAACTAAAATAGAACACCATAAGACACAATTAGTAAATTCGATAATGTAAAAAGAACCCACAAAAAAATAACTCTTTGGTTGGTACAATTTCAATATAACCTATATAAAAACAATATGTATGTTGGTTCAAATAGCTCCAATACAATGCAATGCAATAAAATACAAAACTACACTTTTAAAATTGAATATTTTTAGGTTCTGAGTCAAACTTACTAGAGTAGAGTCAGCTACTAATAAAAACCTACCTCGAAAAATTTAATATAAAATATTTTAAATACATAAATTTATAAATACAACTTTCAAATCTATATATTATTCAAAACTAGAGCAAATGTTAAATACACCCCAGTTTTATTTATGACCTGACCTGTGTATTAATTAAAAATTCCATTTACAACATTTACAACTTTTACACCTTCAATAAGGGGGGTTCTAAGGTGTTCCATTTCTCACTTGAAACAAAATTATTAACGTGTCATTAACACAATTACGAGTAAATTCGTGCACGATGAATTGTGATGTGGTGGAATATTTCCAATTTTTTTTTCATCAAAAAAATAAAAATATAAATAAATACCGAAATTATTTTATAAATAAAAATTGAATTTGTTTATAGTCGAAACGTTTAAAAAATATTTGTATTCGATAATATTATAAATTATATTATATACTAGACTAGATTATCTTTTAAAATTTTTTTAAAATATATAAACTTTATAGAGAATAAAATTACCTTTGTTAGCCTCCAAGTCACAAGTAGTTGAGTTTACTAAAATGAAACAACCGACGATAAATGTCTTTTAACATATCTATAAAAAACCAAAAAGGTTGGTGCTAGTTTTCAATTATTTGCGTTAATATTTAACACAAAGCTTTGTATTAAAATTTTATGAAAAGCAAATCAAATTATCATGACAACTTAATTTGGCCAACACAAACTTTCGTTGTTGTAGTGAGAATGTTTGAAACAAATAATTTATATCTGGGAATATAACATTGAATATGGAATCTGCAATTGAGATTATGTTTGGCATATATATTTCAATTTACCTGGCAAATAAAATTAAATTTTAAGTAGAGTAATTTTACCAACAACCTAGAAATTATGGACAAGAGCTTCCCCCACAATTAAATGCATTATAGAATGGTCCTATTAACTACATTTTCGTAAATAAAAATACAATGCTGTACAAGTTGTATGTAGAAGTGTGAATACTATTTGAGAATCTATAGTAGGGTGTGTTTTTTAAAATTCTTTTTTGAATTTCCAATAGTATTTTTTAGATTCTGTATTATTTTCGACGCTGATCAACATGCTGCCTTTAAAATTTAAAATTACGAAAATTACGTTGTGCTATATTAAATATAAAATATCGTGAATTGATAAAATCCCCACATTTGATTGAGGCATGACAAATTTATATTAAAAGTAAATTAAACATTTCAAAATGACAAATTAATTAAAAAAATCCATAGAAACTTTTAATTTTTACAGTAATCAGATTTTTTTAAGTTAGTCTGACATCATGATATAAAAAAAACTAGTCCTTCAAAATAAACGGAAATGGGCTACATTCAAATGGAAAGTGAATGAGCACTGATTAGCATTTAAATTAAAAATAAAAACATTTAGTTCATTCATGTTCAAATGTTAAAAAATGGTCAAATTTACATGTCAGACTAATATTTATTTATTAATTTTTGGGTTATCATATCTGCGTCAATAATTATGATAAAAATTTAAATGAGATATGATAAAAAAGTCAGCATAATTATTTACCTGTATCACCATTTAATATTATGTTCAACATATTATTACCTATTATTAAGATAATATTTAAAAGTCTACAAAATTTATTTATTTTGTTATCAAATATTACATCATTAATTATTTAAAAAAATGACTGTATCACTACATTTAAAATTTTTTTAAGGTCAATTATATAAAATATACCCTTTAATATATTAGTCTAAAAAATTTTAATTGTTTTAGACAATTTTTATTTTTTGGTCATATAAATAGAGAAAATGGAATTGACCTAAATAATAAATAATAAATAATAAATAATAAATAATAAAAAATAAAAAATAAATAATAAAAAATAAATTTATATACAGACAAAAGTGGCAAGCAAGACTAGCAACTATAAAACTCATCCCCGAAAAAGACGACCTGAAATGCAAAGTAATTGTCGTTTCTGATGGAAATTATGACTGTCGCGAAAACAACATTTACAAGGACATTTATGAAAATTACAAAAATGACGGTAAATTATCCGTTTTTTCAGTAGTGAAAGTGTTGAAAACTAACGATATTGACTACTTTGAAGATGTTATTTTTAATTTTATGTTACAAAAAGTAATATTTATAAAAAATATTTCAGCTTTTTTCAACAATACATAATAATTACATCCGTTACATTCATTTGGACATTGACAACATTCACCATGTTGAAAGAATAATAAAAAAGGCTGTTGAAAATGTATTTAATTTTTTTTAAAAATATTTATATAATATATAAAAAAACCTGTAGAAACTAACATATGAAGCGGGTTACATTTGGATTATAACCACAAGTAAATACGTTAAGAATATTTACAGCAAGATGGATAAATTGGCTATTTTTACAGTTGAATATGTAAATAAGTGTTATTTTAAATAAAAACAGATTAAAAAATTTAACTAATTTAACTAACTTTAAATAATAACTTATTATTAATAAGTATTCTAGGAATATATGCAATACAGCAATTATTACAATCTCACACGCAATATTTATGATTTGTACAATGACGAACGTTTGTCAACCAACATGGAGTCTACTTCATTCATAGACTCGTGATAATATCATATTATAATAATTTTTTAATATATTTTTAATTTTTTAGTATGAAGCATTACATTTTTGGTGAAAAGGGACTTCTCGAAACAACTTCAGTGTCTAGAGTAATCAATAAAAACAAAGAAGAGTCGAATGATATAAAAATAATATTTGAAAAGATATTTTTCACAAAAGAGAGTAATTTTTTTATATTTTTACAACTCAATTTTTTATTTATTAGAATAATATTTCACAATTTTGTACAATTCATATTAAATTTTTCATTTACTGGAAAATTATTTTATTAATTCATAAAATAATCAATTAAAATTTAATTTAAAAAATAAAAGGATCAACTTTCCAACATTTTTTAAAAATTATTAGGAACAGATGATTATTGTGGAATGGTACGTCTCAGAAAAGAACTAAATTGGTCTTGTCCCGAAATGATTTTCTATCTCTCCCTATTAACGACTATATCATTACTAATTGTGATTGTTATGATTGTTATTTACAACTTTAAAAAGTATAATTTTAAAATTTTAAATATTAAAAATTAAACATCAATTTCAGAATCCATACACTTCTTGTAAACCAAGAAGAATTCTACCACATTGCCCCTTCAAATTTATCTAAATTGATAGAAAATTATATGATTAGCAGCGAAAACGTCATCCTCAACAGAGTAATCGGCGAAGGAGAATTTGGAGCTGTGTATGCGGGAGAACTGTACAGTAAAAGTGAATGGATGTCTGTGGCCACGAAAATATTTAAAAACATGAGAGATCGATTAACAAAATCAATGTTTCATAAAGAATGCTACATTTTATCCCTTTTATCACATACCAATATCGTTTCTTTCTATGGTATGGTTATGGAAGAAAATAGCTACTTTATAATTACAGAATACTTGATATTGGGCGATTTAAAAACATTTCTAGACGTTCGGAGAAAGGTGCAGAATGATGGAGGGACAAATATGTTGGCTTTAAAAATTTTAAGACCTGAAAATTTGACCAAAATTGCGCTAGGGGTGGCTAAAGGTCTAGAGTATCTAAACTTTAAAAACATTGTACATTGGTAATATCTTATTATTACTAATAAGATGTATTTAATTAATTTTTTAAAAATTAATTAGTGATCTTGCCGCTCGAAATGTTCTACTAACTGTCGACATTAGTGCTAAAATATGCGACTTTGGATTGGCTATAGAAACATGCGAGAAAATAACAGTATTTATTAAAAACACTGGTAATAATAAATGATAAAATTTATTTATATTAATTATTTTATAGCTCGATTGGCTATTAGATGGCTTCCGCCCGAAACACAATTCTACTCATTTTCAACAAAAACAGACATTTGGAGCTTTGGAATTATAATCTATGAAATAGTTTCATTGGGTAAAATTCCATATGAAAATGTCGACAATAAAGACATAATGATGCAACAAAAAAATGGGTTACTGCCTTGTGCAGCGTTGAATAGTTACCCGCATGATTTGTACTTTTTATTTGAATAATTTAAATTATTTTAAATTTAATTATTATATAATTTTATTAGAAAGGATTTGTTGAATGGCTGTTGGCAATTATTTGTTGAAAAAAGATTAGATATACGAAAAATTATAAATCTACTGGAAAGATGCACAAGTTTAGTTCGAGTAATTCTCAGTGAAGCAAATGTAGAGATTGTACCTGAAAATGCGTACAATGTGTATATCGACGAGGATCACAATTACTCGGATATATTTAATATAAGGTCAAGAAAAGTTACAAAAATGTTGTAAAAAATATAAACTGAGACTTGAAAATTTAATCTCTGGAAATGTACTTTAATTCATTGTTATTATAAAGTTTAAATGTATTTTTTTAATTTAAAAATAACTTTAAATAAAAAATATATATATTTAAGTATACACGTGTATCTAAACAATCATGAAGAGGGGTATTATTCCATGTCTTTGAAGAAACTGCTTTGCTTCTTTTTCCCGCTATTGTTCACGGCCATCTAAAAATAAAATTACAGTGACGAGATTTTTTTTAAAAAATTATGCGACTGTCAAGATTTATTAGTTTTAAATTCTCCGTTACTCTCAAAAAATTTGGTGAATTTTAAAATTTTTTCAATTGATAAATTGATCAACCCTCATTCTGCACTACTCACAAAATAAACTATAAAAGTTATTTAAAACTAATAAAATACCTCAAATCCGCCATAGTCCAAAATTTTATCCGGTAGAACTCTACTCTAAAATCACATAAATATTAATATAATAATTATAATTCAATAACGTCAATTTAATTTTAAAAAAATATACCTTTGTTTGTGGAGTTTTCGTAAAAGTGCCTCTAAGACTATCACAAGGTTCAGTAAAATCGCCCTTAATCTTCTTTTTAGGAGTGTTTTTTATTTTCTTATTGGGCTAAAAAAACAATAAAACAATAAAAATATACTTTAAAATTCATCTAAATTATTATCATTACCAATCTCTTTTCATTCCTGACTTGACTAGGCATTCCGATAAACCTCTTTGAACTCTCTGGTTTAGAACCATATAGTAGTTCATTTTCCGTTTTCATTTTCTTTGATATTTCGCGATTTTTCGTTGTTTCTAAATTCTGCTTTGTAAAACAATTCTTTTTACACTCAATGTAATTCTTAAAAAGCATTCCATCGACAGTGAAAATGCATCCAATATCATCTTCCCATGTGTTGATCAGTTTAGCAATGTTGTCTTCGAGTTTGGGTAGCATTCTTTTAATTTTTCCACGTTCCTTTTCCTCTTTTAAAAGATTCCCTCCTCTGTTTTTAAAGCGATAAGGGTCTTGCATTTTAGACTCTAAAATTGAATATTGGTCCCATTCCGTATTCCACTTTAGAATCTTGTTAAATAAAGGTGTGTATTTTTGGTAATACGATTCTATAAAACCCAACGCATTTTCTAGGCTAGTCAGATTCTCTTCAGTGTATGTCTTACTGTCAAACAAATGTCTGTAGGGTTCTACCACATCATCATCAATGGTTAAGAAACAATTTTCGCAGACACTTGTAAAATCTTTTTGAGCTTGCAAAGTAAAATCCTTCAAGTGTTTTTTACGCTCCATTACCAACTTGTCTCGATATAAAGTTAACATGCCTATGGCCAATGGTCCGCAGCTATCTCCTACTCGATCAAGTGGACATTCCATGTCGGTTAAAGACACTCGCTTGAGACAGTTTTCAATCTCAATTTTTAAACACGCCACAGTCTGTTTCTTCTCCGTTTCGATGCAAACAAGTTCCTTTTCCAAGATGGCCAATCTCCTCATGCAATCACTATCTATCAGACTCATATTGCTAGTTTCTGAATTGATTACACATTCATAAAAAGCCTTGCTGTTTTTAATAACAGATACCAAATAACTATTTTCTCTGTTTGTTGTACTGGAGCAATTTCCAGAATCTCTTATAGATATACAAAAGTCTGTTAGGTTTTTATTCATCTCAATTACATGTGATCGCGCTTTTGACACTACAAGCAGTCGTTCATCCCTGAGGTTCATTAAATTGGCAATATTTGCGATAATTTCTTCGTACTCTTGTTTAGTGGCCAGAGTTCCAGTTTTTACATAAACGGGCGTTTCTTTCAATTGTTGGCACAATTGTGCTTCATCAGCCTGTAGCTGAATTTGTCGATTCAATTGTTCTTTTCTCTCTATTAATAAATTAGATCGAACGATACGTAGATGGTTTTCGATTGCCAACAGACTGCCGAAATTCTCTACCAAAATTTCCTTTTCCAAACTCAACTCAAGAGTTAGTATGTCAATTTCAGAATTTAGTGATTTTATTTGTTGGGAAATTTTTTCTTTGGCTTTCATTTCATCGTTCACTAATGTATCTAAAAACTCACAACAGTAAACGTTAAAGTTTTTTCGGCGATTTTCAATGCTCTTTTCGTTATCGCCGTATATTTCGACCCAAATTTCTTCCAATTTGGTGACGATTTCATCCATTTTTACGTTAAATGGTTGAACCATGATAAAAATTGGATATTAGCTTGTAAATTGGAGATTTGTATATTGATTGTGAAAAGGATTGCGCGCTTTTGTTTTATTAGGCAACGAAATAACAAATCATTCAATGCAATTGTAATGTTGATCTTTTGTTGGATACAAACTTGTTAAAAATTATAAATATAATTTATTTTCGCGCCAATGTTTATCATTAACTGTTACTATGGCCATATGATGCGCCAAATATTTAAACTTTATTGATGAAAACAATAAAATAGAATAAAAATAAATAAAATTCAAAATTTGTCCAAAAAAAGTATATTATGATTTCTAAAAAATTAATATTCATCAAAAATTCAAAATATCTTATTTAAAAAGGTAAACTTTCTTGATAAAAAACAATAAAATGTATTTTAAAATTTAAATAGAAAATATTACATCTAATATTCATAATTTGTCGAAAAAATTACATTGAAATACATCTATTTCAACAAAAATTCAAATTTCCTTATAAATAATATAACAATAAAATATATTCATTATGGAAAATACTTGAATAAAAACTAAATTGTAGCATAAAACTCACAATTCCTCTATAATAGTCTATATTAGAGTCTATAAATTATAACATAAATACGAAAAAAATAATTCCTGTATTAAAGTTTATCTTACCAAAAAATGCACATTAAGTCTATTAATCCTTGGAATTGATTTGATAGAACGATGGAATTTTAATTTTAAACGCCTTGACCTCACAATTTGATTCGCTGATGTATCCATTAAGTACATCATCATATGCATCCTTTTCTGTTATCTCGTCTCCATTTTTCGCTTTACAATTAAAAGACATTTTCTTTTCTTTATTCTTATTATCATTATTATTGATATAGATAGCTGTAATTTTGTTTTTGTAATTTGGAGGTTCATTAATACTAGCGTCAATTCCCTTACAATCTTTCATGGTTAAACTAACACCCTTTGCAGAGTTCTTTGTAGCAGTTGTACTTAATTTACTAGTTCTCCTCCCATCGTCAATTTTTCTTTTATCTTCAAAACTATTACTACACGAAACAGGTTTATTCAATAAATTATTAGGCTTGTTTAGATTTTTGTTTGAACATTTTCCATTACTATTGTTTACAAGTTTTAAATTGTCATCATCCACTAGTCTATTAATTATTAAGGTTTTTGAGTAACATTCAGCTTGTGGCTTGGGCCACGTTTTAACCACTTTGTTTGAAATTTTCGTATCAGATTTTGTTGAGTAATTTTTATTTTCTTCAGTTTTAGCGTAAATTTTTTTAACACATGTTTTATAATCCGGTTCTAAAATGTTGTAATTATTCTTGTAATCAGTTTGGTTTTTGTACAAAACACTTTTTAGGGATTGATTGTCGTACGAAAAGAGACATTTCATTTCGTTTTTTTTCGAGTGTTGTTGGCTGTAAAACTTTATTAAAACAAGTAGAAGACATCCGATTGTAAAGCTAACGCCTACTACACCACATACAACCATTATTAATTCGTATATCCACCATTTGGAATCTTTAGTCGCTAATAAAAATTTGAAATTTTTTGAATCATCATGTTTATTTTTATATAAAAATTGTTGAGTTATATTTTTTTACCCACATTTGCACTAGTATAATTCTCATTCGTCTTGAATCTAAAACAAACAGGGTTTCCACCTCCGGCATCCGAAACAGCGGTCACTTTAACCTGATATTCAGTATTTGGTTCAAGATTTGAGAGTGTAATTGCTTCGTCTAGAATTTTGAAATAAATTTTATTTTTATTGAGATAATATGCATTTTTTGATGAGTTTATGCATTTTTTAATACATTTCAATGTTTTTTCAAGTATTTTGAGTTTTTTGTTAAAATATTATCCATTTTTTAATACATATTAATAGTTTTTTAGATATTTCGAATTTTCTATATAATACCTGGTACAAAAGTCATATTCTGCCATAAATAAGTAACATTGTTCAAAATCAAATCCACCTCTCGAGAAAAATTATACTTTCGGTAAGAAATAATGTATTTTTTCAGAGTTAATGGTCCTGAAACGCGATTTGACGAAAAGCTAAATTGTATTTTTCCACTTTGGAATTTTCTAACAGTGATATTTGATAAAATATCGGGACTTTCTGTATAAAATAAAAGATAAAAATAAAAATAATTATAATTATTAATATAATTAATAGCTTTTTAAAAAAATATTTATACCTGCTAAAATGACCTTATAAATCCTCGAATCTCTCCCATGAATGTTTGTTACTGTACAAGTATATTCTCCCACCAACTCTGACAAATCAGTTACATTGTAAGAGTTTATCTACGGTAAATTATAAAAATCTAGTATTTTATATTTAAAAAAAATATTTACGTTTATTGTGGATGTTTTTAGAGTATTTTCGAACGAATAATGCAAATTTGTGGGCAAAATTTTGCCATTTTTGTACCACAATACAGAGCCAAATGGTATAGACTCAAAGTTACATTCAATGTGAGATATATGATTTTTCCATGCGTATTCCAATGAAGAATCGTTTATTATCATGGGTGGATCTAATACAAAAATAGAAAAAATAAAAAACATTAGTTAAAATGACAATTTACATTCTACATTCAGTCCGATTTTCCTTCTATCTGTGCCGTAATTATTATAAACTATGCACTCGTACATACCTGCATCGTTTATTTTTGTTTTGTTAATTTTTAAGGTATTTACAGCATTTCCAAGTTGATTAAACTAAATTTAACATAAAATAAAATAATATAATATTTTATTATATTAAAATTTTTATAAAAGTTTTTTTTAATGCGTGAATATTTTTATAAATAAATAAATAACATTCGTAATCCCTTGATTAATAGACCCATCCACCATTATCCATTTTATTTTCAAAGGCTTGGAGCCTTTAACTACACATTTAATGTGTGTATCTCGACCACGAAAAATCGTAGATCCTATCATATTGTGAATGGTAGCAGGGACTAAAATAAAAGTTATTTACGGGTAAAGTTACACTTTTTTAAAAACGTTTTGTAAATATTTTTTGTAATATTTTTAGTAATTCTATTTTTTACCCTTTATACTAACATTGTACTGTACTTGAGCCACACCAATTGAATTGGTCACACGACAAATATAAACACCTTCATCGGTTGAATCGACATTTGTCAATTCTATACTTGTGCTGTTTTTTAAAAGTTTTTTTTTATTCAGATGCTAGTAATTATTTTAAATTATTTTTTTTTAATTATTTTTTATAAATTACATTCAGTGACCACTCGAGAACGGCTGTAGGATTAGCATCATTTTTGCAACTAAAATATATTAAAAGTATATTAAAATTAAGTAAAAATCTATTAAAATCTATTAAAATCTATAAAAATTTAGTACAATTATTTTACCTTAGTTGAACATGGCCGCCCATAATGAGGTTTTTGGTTGTTGACTGTGTTTTCAATATAGGCTTATCTATTAAATGTTTTATTTTATATTAAATTTTTTATTTTTTTTCATTTTTTTGTCATTACAATGAACTCGCACGGCGTATTCCACCAAAACTCTATTGCTAGCATCGTTGCTTTTGCATGTATATTTTCCTTCATTTTTCAAAGTAGCGTTAGTTATATAAATGGATGAACCACCTACAACTTTCACATTTCTTTGAACAGAATGAATACTCGACTGGTTAAAATACCAGTTTGGATACTTTTCGTTAATTTTCTGGGATATTAAGCAGTTTAATATTCTCGACTGACCACGAATAATGACAGTATTAACAATTTCAGATTCTTCTAAAAATTTTTTTTTACAGAATTTTACAAAGTAAATAAAAAAAAAAC
This sequence comes from Coelogynopora nodosa, assembly GCA_034780555.1. NCBI lineage: Eukaryota > Metazoa > Platyhelminthes > Proseriata > Coelogynoporidae > Coelogynopora > Coelogynopora nodosa. Next base: position 1,166 of record JAUZND010081878.1, on the reverse strand, counting down.
GTTCAAAATACGAGTGTCACCAAATAAATTTTTTTAAAAAATTTTATTTTACAATCCGAATAGGTTTCTTTCGGGTTTAGGTAGAATTTTGAGTCAAAATACTGAATCTCCATTAAATGTTAGCCTTGGCTAATAAATTTAGTTGGATTTAAATAATTTCGGATGTTTAGTTCATAAAAGGAGGGTTTTTTTATAATTTGAACATTTAAATTAATCATGCTCTTTGTCACGTAAAACTAATACATGATGTTTTACAGTACTAAAATTCACAACTTTAATAAAGAATTTCAAAATTGGATTTTTAACGTTTAAATGTTGTCATCTATAATAGAATCTGATATATTAATCAAAAAACGTCACAATTTAGTTTATAATACAGAGTAAAAAAACAGGAACGTAAATTATGACATTAAAAAACAAAAAATAATAAAATTAATTAATAATTAATTGACCTAAACTCCATAACTTTTAAATTTATAACAAGAATTAGTGGAAAATTTATATATTGGCTATAAATTACAACTTTTAATATTTATTAGAATAAACGTCGTCACAAAAAATTGAAAAGGTTATATATTTTTTGTTTTTGAAGAAGCAGGTTTGATAATAAAAAAGGTAAAAAATCAACAAATAAATTAAACATCAAAACGACAGCACATCTCCATGTTTACCGAATTAAAAAAATTGTGAAAATAGGGAAAATGTTAAAACTCATTTATTCCAATTTTTTGTGAGGATGTTTATTCTTATAAATACAATTAGCATTTAAAATTTCAGTTTATTCTATTAATAAAATTAAAAGTTGTAGGTTTTCGGCCAATTAAGTATTAATTAATTTATTTTTTTAAATTTCATCATATACCTACATCTTTACAATTTATTATAAACTAACGTGTGATGTGTGTTAATTAATATATCTATATAAAATGGATATTATAATATAATTATCACTCTTTTGATGTATAAATCAAAAAAATTAAAAGAAAAATAATCCGTAGAGAAATTTTTAATTTTCAACAAAATAAAATAGATTTTCATATAAAAATGTTGGCTTGTATAAACTTTATAATTAAATCATTTTAAATTATGTTTACAGTCCCCGTCAGCTACATGAGCTATGAAAATAAATCCTTTTAAATTGAATAAAATTTAAATTTAAATGGTGA
>JAUZND010081877.1:0-37809 GCA_034780555.1 Coelogynopora nodosa | reverse complement strand
TGTAACTCTAGACTCTATACTCTTATTTGTAATTCTGGACTCTTGTATTATTGTTAATATATTTTGTTAATATATTGTTAATAAAATATATTTAAAAAACTCAAATACGAAATTTTTTACGAAACGACCTATACACCAAAAGTATAAACAGAAAATCTTACCGAAAACCATGGAAAACTGCTTTAATCAGTGCATGTCCAAAAACAAAGGAAGTCTTATTCACAAATCCAAAATCTTTTCGTCTTATTGCCGCTACACCTATTCAAGCAAGATCACTATAGACAAAATTGCTCTAAAAAGAATTAAAATTTTCCTAGAAAAACAAGAAGATTTACACCAATTTGCATATAAAAACAATTACAGTAGGGCCTACTATTGATGCTTTAGTTTTAACAATTAAACTTTATTTACAGTATTCTTGACAATAGTACTGGTTCAATAATTAAGGTTATATTTCTTGATTACTCATCAGCTTTTAATACTGTACTTCAAAATCAACTTATAAATGAAGTAAGCAAATGTACACCTCATTACGCTAAAAGTATAAAGTCCTACATATGAATGGTTGGTCACAGTCAGTTAAATGTAAAAACAACAATTCTTCTACGCCTAGAATCAAGCGAAAGTTGGTATACCGAAATTATTTACATAGGTTACAAATGAAAAAAATAATGAAACACTAAATTTCTATCAAAATAAAGGTAACATTATCAAATATTCAGATTATACAAGAATTCTCTTTGAAATAAGAAAAGGCACTGAACGTAATTCTCAGCAAAACTATCTATCACATGTTCTATCCGTAGCAGAAATCTCAAAAAGAAAAAATCTGAAAAAATATAATCAAATGAAATGCGAAGAGATCATTTTCAAACACAATAACTGTAATGATACAGCCGTTCTTTTTACAATTACTGAAAATGTAATTATTAACAATACAAATATTACTAAAGTAAAGAAATAAAATATCTTGGCATTATTATATCCGATTACGTAAAATAGACAAAACGTGTTGATTCTGTTGTTATTAAAGTTACTTTATTATAAAATGTCTCTCAAATATTATTCCATATATTAACCATAAAACTAAATTGAATATCTTTAACTCTGTAGTTGTACCAAATATAATATATGCTTTCGAAGTATGAGGTTGTGGTCTTCTGATGAAGGATAAGAAAAAGCTGAGGGAAATAATTAATTTCTTCGCAAAGGTCTCATCAATAGACAAAGAAAAACTACGCCAGATCGTAAACTCACAATAAAAAAACAGATTAAAAAATCAATAACAAAATGATTATCAATAAAAATCATCCTCTACAAAATATACTTGAAAACACAGCAAATAATCACTATGGTACGCGAAGCGGTGAAAATACCGAAATTTTCTGTCGAACATTATCCTACAGACAATCTTTCCTCCCAGCCGCTAAATCGTTCTTACATAATAACAAGCTTCAAGACCTATGTTGAGGTTACTATTTATTCTTCTTTTTTTATATTATACTCTTGTCATCAAACATCTATTACCTGTCACTCACTGCGTCACTTTATTTAGTCTTTCTCCTTTAAAAATTAAATATATATTACCTTAACCCTTATCAATTACAATAATATATATATGCATTTTCTAAATATATACCTATAGGTACTTGTGTACCCTCGTAAAACTACATGTACTTTGTTATTATATGTTCCTTTTTAAAAGTTTGTGCTTTTACTGGAAATAAAGCCATTTCTTTATTTTTTATTAGGAATACTTTTCAAGTTATAAAAATTTTATTACCTTTTAATTGCTTGTCTGATCAGAGTTTTGAGTATTTGACCGAGTTATTAAAGCACCCCCGCCCATACGTCTAAGAAAAGTTATAATATAAAAAAATATTATGTCTGGACTAAATATGTACATTAATAGATTACAATTATAATTAAAATAAACGATCTTCTGCAAACAATTTTAGAATGACGTTTTATATTAATGTCATTTTATAAAGAGACCTGGCGGAGGACAAGTTTGACAGGATCCCGTATGTAATCAGGCGCAACATCATTTTTATTTAAATTTTCAATATAGTCTAATGTAAAAAAAATTAAGTTTCAGTTTTTAAAGTTACATTTAAAGTTTGGCATGATACAAATAGAATCAGTTTGCTTGACAACTCCGCCATGTTCTTATTTTAGCATATAAATAGATACAAGACGTCTAATATTTTGATTTTATAACTGCTATGAGCGTGCGGGGGCCCCTCCTTCTACTTTAAATCTCCAATGAGATTTTTCTCCCGGACCCCCTTATATAAGTGAGAATTTGCCAATATTTAAGAGGAGGCCATGAATTACCTTTAACAATCTGGGGAGGCAGCCCCCAGCCCTGTCTTATACTGTACGAGGTACCTGTTATGGTAATTATATACTGCAAACAAAACGAAATAGGTTAATAGGTTTGTTAGTGCATAAATATGTTACAATATATATTTTGATACATTTCTGTGGTTCCGAACGGTAAACTCGATGTAAGTAGTAGATTTTAATATAGCAACTAATATTATAGAAGAAAATAATAAAAGAATTTGTAGACTATTAAGAGGTTATCCAAATGTTATAAACATATTTCAAAATGGGCTTAGCTTATATTTAGTTAAATATAGGGCTAATATATTTATATATTAAAGTCGAAAAGTGGCCAAAAAAAGCATTCTTCTATATTATATAATAATAAAGCACGCTGTATACTGTGGTAAGGACAAATGAGAAGAGGTCAGGGAAATAGACTATCCTAAAAGATATGTACAAAGATCTCTACTTCCTGGACTAAAAATTAAAGTCATCCATCGAATGAGACAAACCTGGACTTTGTGAAAATCTCCGTAAATTTAGCCATTTTCAATACAATTGCTATTTGCATATTGATCACACTGACTCGGATATCATTCTTTCCTGGTTTCTTATATAAAATGAAATTATAAAATTATTTTCAACACAATTGCTAGTTATAAATATTGATTCCTCTTTTGCCAGTTCTCAGTATAAATCAAATTTTAATATAAACTTACTAAAAACGAACCGACTTTTTATATTATTATAATATTTTTCTTATATATATTATATTCTAAGGTTAATAAAAATTAATTAATAAACAGAATTAATAAATAATAAAGTAACAATGTAGGCTATATAAATCAACTCAATAAATATCATTATAATACGAGTGCTTCTTTAAAAGTCCTCACTAAATAATATTAATTAATACTATATATTAAAAATAAATACTATTCGTATTCTGTAAATGAAATGTTTTTAGGGGGATTATTGGATTATTTTTACTTAGAAAGAAATAAGATGCCCCTCCAGAATATATTTTATTGCCAAGGTAATTAAAATTTAAAAAAATAAAACTCTAAAGCCTCACACCTCTATAATTATATTTAATATCTATAAAATAGCAATATTAATAATAAAATTAATATGAAAATAAAAAAAACATGTCACACTGCAATTTTTGAAATGTATTAATTAAAAGCGTTTTGTTAGTACATTTTTGTTTCTCAATTGTATATGTTATTCTATAGCTTAATTATATCATGCGCGGATTATCATGGTTGACACTTAAATCTGTAGGAAAAACCGGAAGAAAAATCCGTAGAAAATTTAACATATTTTCAAGGTCGTCAATACAAAAGTAGCTAAAATAAACAAGACTGATTTGAAAATAATGAAAGTAATTAATAAAAACAAATGTAATGGATTTTAGAATGTCGATAAAAATGGTCAAAATATGTATACATTTAAATTAATTCTGAAATATACAAATAAAAGTAATATAACAAATTTTAAGTGATTATTACATTCTTTAAATTGACATTGTTTGTTTATCTTATTTACTTGTATTTATGCCGACCTTGAAACTTGTTATTTATTATACTCTGGTTTTTCCTTCGGATTTTTCCTCCGGATGTTCCACCTATTTTAACCGGATTTAAGTCACAAACGCGGATTATGCCGTCTTCCACTAGACAAGACAGTCAGAATTTTTAACAACATGTTTAGATATTAAAAAAATATATTTTCCATATAGAGATTAGGCCGTCATAGACAATTATTTTTTAGTATAGAAAACATTTAGTCGTTTAAAGTTGATTGACATTCTGAATGTCTAATTTAAATTCACACAAATTGATCGCTAATGACTCAATTACTAATGACTAAATTAATATAGATTTTTCTACTATATTTTTAAAGTGGTTGTTAAATAAAACATAAATGTATTTTACCAATTTAAGATTTTTGAGTTAGGAAGAGGGTCAGATTTTGTGCTGGATCCGCCCATGCATACATAAAGTTTCCTTTATTTTATCATGAAATTAATTTTTAATAAGCCTACTTTGAATTTAATAATTCACCTTTAAGTTTTGTTATCTTATAATATTATTTTATTAAAAGTATAAGCTATTCTTTTGCATATTTTTAATTCTATTATTATTATTACCAATATTCTAGTTTAAAAAAATAATGAAGAATGAGTCATCGTTTGTTTTGAAATAAAATTGTTTTGTTATTTCTGTAAGTTTGTGCTTACATTCTTAATATGTATAGCAACCATGAATGTGGTGACAACAGAACCCATATAACACAATATACAGCATATATATTCTTTACCAACAACTACCAATTTATTAACTGCGTATATAATACGTACGATACTGCAGAGCTAGTATATTATGGTGATAGAGTATACATTTGTTGTCACGAGTGGGCGTAGCAGAAGACCCCGTGTTCTCTGCGCATAATATACTATAGTGTCTCTGATACTAGAACTGGGGGTGGGGAGGTTAATTGGGCTGAAGCCCCTACCCCCCAACAGTTCATTCATGAACATTTTTTAAATACTATTCGTATATTTGTAAATTTTTATACACTTGTATAAAAAAATAAATAGCAAAAATTATAACTTAAAAGTATTTAAAAGTATTAAAAGGTTCAGCGTGATGTGCTCTTGATATCACAGAAGGAGTGAGGTGATGAAAGCCGATCGGAAGTTCTTTTACCGCGCGACCATGGCCATGGTCAAAATTTCTCCATAGTTACTCAATTTTTTTGGTGTGACCAAAACTCGACTCTTAATTGGTTATTTTATCACCTGACTAAAGATGTCATCAGAGCAAAGGGAAATCATCTCAGAAGTCAATAAACTGCTGGACTTAATTCTCTTGGTTTATTCACTTAACAATATATTAAGTAAAAATTCGTATTATTATTTTTTAAATGCGTAACATTTCTACGCTAAGGGTTTTGCTTCCATTTGAGACAAACAAACTGGGCACTCGACATTTGACTCAATTTTAGCGACTTTTCTTACTTAGTTCAGTTTGAGTGAGGACTGTGAATGCGAACCTCACTTGAGAGTTATACTCACAGGCATCCAATCGAGAAATCATAAAACTTGAAAGTTCACTAAGATGAGTGTTGACTGTGAATACTAAAACATAACTTGAGATCGACTTCAAGTGTGAGTTAAGTTCGAGTGACGACTGTGAATGCGGAAGTAATGCTTCGAGCGAACGTTCTGCTTCCACCCTACGAATAATTTAGTATTTTAGGTCACTACGACACAAAGTTAGATACCAAATGTGTATAGTTAGATGTGCACAACGATAGTACACAAAACCTTTCCTTAGAAAACGTGGCTAATGATTTTATTAACAATGAACGATGAATGTACTATGTTTAATGTCTAATAAAAACATTTTATTTCTTAAAACTGATATTTTTCGTATACTCTTCTTTACATGTACACATACTAATGAAAGTGTAGAATATGTATTTGTCATTCATGCATATGTTTATCGTTACACTAATTATTATACGTATTTATTGTAATTACATTTAAATAAATTTGAGCTAGGGTTGTAATGAGTCAGAATTAAAATTTTTAGCAAATAAAAGGCGATAGTGTGCAAAATATGGAATTTTGAAGCCCTCCTATTGTGTCTAATCAGGGGCGGTCCAGGATTCTGGAACCCCTTACTTAAAAACAATGTGCCCTTTTAATTAATTATTGAGCATTTTTTAATCACATTTCACGTCAATTCTAATTATTAATTCACTGACATGTGCTGGGGTACCCCAAGGAAAAATTAAGGGGGTCGTTTATCCACTTCATGGGCACCAATATGGAATACTTTGAGAATGTCAGCCGACATAATGAGTTATATTTTGGAGGTATTATTCCTACCTTTATAATCAATATTTCAAATACTGTATATAATAAATCAAAATACGTAGGCTATACATTAAAAAGAAAATGAAGGAGGAAAAAATGTCTAACTATCCCGACATAATGGCATATGAGGTTGGCTAATTCGTTTCGACGTGGATGTAGTATAATAAAAATGTGAACTATACTCTTCAGTAGTAAATTGTGCGACTGTAGTGTATAATGTTCGTAAGTGCTTGTGATGAAAGTCGTGTATCTCCCATTGAAGATCGCAGCCAATTTTGAAGACGTCACATCACTGAAATCTTCACCCGCACTTACAACTTGTGACAGGCAAAGTTGTTACAATTTTATCAAAATAAACAGATTTGGAAACCTAATTTCGTCACATGTAATGAGAGCCGTTGCCAGGCTTGCAGTATAGGTTTGTCATTTGCTATAAGAGTATTCTCCCATTTTTTCCCCAACAACTCAGTTCAACATCAATAGCCTAAGCTGTGAAGTAGGTAGATCGGCTTCATAAATCTTCGTAATGGTATACGAACTTTCATCAGTGAACGGTATTCGATAATAATACTAGGTACAAGTAATAGTAATAAATTTGATAGAATTATTTATTTTTATTTTTATTGACTATTATAGTATGTATTACTACAAGCACATAGGAACAAAGGAGAGGCTGAAACGGTTCCCACCCCGGCCCCACGATTAACGTCAATTAATTAAATAATACATGCAGATTTAGTTTTTTTATAGGAAAATTAATTATAATTTATAATATATATATAGATATTATATATATATATATATATATATATATATATAACAATTATTGATTGAAGGTAGTATTGTCTTAAATCCTAATTTTTGTTATTTAGTTGTTTAAAAGTATAGAAAAAACAAATCTAATTTTAAAATTTTAATTTTAATGAAGTAAAGCCATCTTGTCAAATGTGTAAATTTAATTCGATTATTTTTTTTTTTTTTTTCTGAAATGAATTTTCCATCAAAGAATTTTTTCAAAAATCATATGTATATAATTTAGAAAAAATAAACTAAAAATTGCAGCAGAAGTTTTTAATGTAAATATTTGATTATAACATTTGATTAAAAAAAAAAATCAGTTCAACTTCGCAGCTTGTTATTATGAGATTATTGTGTCTTTTTTGTAAATCGATTTATTGAAAATTACTATGATTACTCCCTGATTAGTCCATTTAGGAGGCTTTTAGATAATATTTTCAATTTGATATAGAGCTGAAAATAGATAAAGTGTCCGAGGTTCGGCAGTGTTACAACACGAATAAAAATACTTTTCTAATTATTGTAGAGGCTTTTTATGTTTGAAAATGATTTTTAAGTATTACTTTTTTTCTTCTTAAAACTGTAAGTTTTTATATTTATTTTCGAGTAATGTATAGTCAACTTTATTAATTATATTATTAAGATGTTATATTTTTATTATTATTAGATCAAGAAAGATATGATTTTCGATGAAATTTTAAATTTAAATTTATAATAAATGTATATTTTTATTAAATATTAATTTGCGTCATGTTTTATAAAAAATATTTAACTTTTATTAAATTGTCGAATTATAAACAATAACTCATTGTAAGGTTATAATTAATTATAATGGTCTCTGGTCTCGTCTATTTTGATGTATATTCAACGTTGACATATTAATAAATTGTTAATACATTAGGCCTATTATAGTTGGTCTACTTATGTATTGGCATTACCCCACAATTTATTTCGGTCAAGACTGCGATGATGTAGTTTGTTTATATTATAGAAATCGGTCGAGAGAGTACATTCTACTGATTTGCATCCTTTAAGTTAAGAATTATTGACAACCCACCAGTAAATGATGTAGTGTCATAGGCAGTTTCCCCCTATTCTTGTCTTGTAAACTAAAAGTTATTTAAGTGTACAACTAATATAGTATAGGCGCATCACTTATTTAATGTCAGCTTTTGATAAATTCGCAGTGTTAGAGTAAACTCTAGCACTAGCAAAAGTAAATAGTATTTGCAGCGCGTTTGGCAGAAGTTTAGGGAGGCACTTCATTTTGCATGACATATATTATTTAAAACTTGCGTCTTAAGGATCCAGAAAATTGCAATGTGGGAGGCACACTCATCGGGAGAACAATTAGTTATTTTCCAAAGGAAGGATTCAGGCCAAAGAATATAGCCAGCCAATTGTTCCTTCAAACAGAGTATCAAAGATAAAAAGGAAAAAAGGGAATATATTATCACTGATTAGACGATCGATGAATGTCGCATGCGCCTCACATAAGCTATTGTTTATAATTATTCAACTAAGCACTATAATTATTGTAAAATGATAATGGAAACAAATTATTGTAATATTGTTAATTAGACATCATTTAACTATAGTTACAGTTACACTATAGATATAGAGTTACACAACAGTTGTCGATGAACCAACATTAGATGGAAATGGAGATAATAATTAGATTTATAAATTACATTTGCGATTTGTGACAGATTCGTTTTATTTAACACTTATACAATAGAATATATTATAATGTATATGTAACTGTAACGTTACATTGTGAAGTATTTTACTAGTATACAGTGAGATATAATCGACATGTGTTGAAAAGATTGCGAATTTATAATATTCTACAAGTTTAAATTATTTATTGAATAAGTTAAAAATTCTTTAAAAAAAATATATCGATATAATTAAGTTCATACGCAATGTTTTTCAAAGATAATTCTTTAACTGATAAACAAAACTTTCAATAAAAACCCGAATATCATAAGTTTTACACTACAATTATAATTATAAATTAATTAAATAATTGGCAGGCGCTGTTCTAGGATTTTTATAAGGAGGGGTTCCAAAATGTTAAAAAAGGCACGTCATGGATGCCCAGGAGGGGGTATCGTTGTGCGCGAAACGACCCCCTTTTGAGACTGGTGTGCCCTTTTTATAGTTGAAGTTGTGCCCTTATAGAAAAAATTACCATTATAAAAATAATATATAAAAATACATCATTACCCATTTTAATGTTGAGTATTAAAATAGTAATTATATATTAAATTTATCCTTATTTCAGTGCGAATCCGACAGTGGGAGCATACGGTGCTGAAAAATGAAGAATGCATACGGTGCTGAAGAATGCCTCTAACATTATCGAGTCTTGTACTGCATGTTAGAGGGCGTCAAGCCTTTATTCCAACTAAGCCTGCTCAACGGTTTTGTCATCTATACTAACAGTCGTTATCCTCGACTTTTACGAAAGGGTTAGTGTTCTTTATGTTTATAAATTTGTTATACGTATTATTGAATTGAGGCTAACTACAATTTTTTTGTTTTGTTTCATTATCTTATGTAGTCGGAAAGTATAAATAAATAACATAAATATTAATAATACTTCAATTTTAATAAGCTTCCGCGACTTATTTGAAAAATGATTAATGAAACGCGACAATTTTCATCATATATACTATTTCTGCTGTAGATCTGAGAAGGGTTAAAAGGTATACATGCACGTTTTATTTCGTCATCAACATAGTTCAAGAAGTTAACTTTCGATTGACATGAAATCTATAAACACATATTGCATAAACGTATGTTTTTTAGATAATTTTAGACAAATTGATTAAAAAATATATTGTATAGTGTGTTTGTAATGGGAATTATTATTCCAAAAAAATAGTGGCAATTTAAAATCAATCGTGTATATTATCATCAAATAACAACACCTACGATTTTCGTGTAATTTTGTGGAATTTAACTCAACGCTTAAAATGATTTCACGTTATATAAGTTTCTCAAAAATATATATTTTAGACTAAATTGTAATTTATTTATCTACATTTGATAGTTATTACTAAAACTTTTCTTATAATATCAATCAATATGTAATCCACATATAGATAATATTTTAAAAGTTTAAAAGTTCATAATAATGTTAGTTATTTTATTATGTGTTAGAATTACTAATGTATAATATAATCAACCAAGCTTTATAAAAAATGACAAAATATTAATTTTGCAATAAAATTGGTATTTTCTGGGACAGTTATGTTTATTTTTTTAAAACCCTGCACTTTATTTAATTTCAAGGATTATGTGTCAAAAAATATATTTTATTAATAAATGTTTTTTTATTGTAAAATGTTAATAAAATTTTAATTTTAATGAAATATATTTATCAAAACCTGTGACCAATTTTTTCAAATTTTCTAATGTTGAAAACCTATCTGCGTGGCGATAATGTTTTAAAATAAAAAAATTATTAAATAAATATTTTTTGAATTACAGTCTATTTAAAAATGCATGTCATTTTTGGATCCTACCCCGTCTTATTTGTTTTTACAATGATATTTAAGATTGGCTGAAATAGAATTAGATAGAATTAGATAAATAAATAATACATAAATATAATAATAAGACTGCTAAAATAGTCCTATACATACATGGAGACACATATAAAAATTCAAACAATTACTCGAGTATATATATTGGAGCCCCAATATTAAAATGTTGAGTATTGAAGTGGGGTTGACGGGCTATTGCCCTCCTTGCCCCACTCATTGACTGGTTATATAATTATAATTCTTCAATAGGTGATACGATAGAATATATATCATATCATCATAACTATATATAATGGTTAATTTGTAATCCTTAAAAATGTATATAATCGTGATGCATATAACTTACGTGTATATATAATAATACATGTAGTATTCTGTTATAAAAAAAGTGACATCCTTTTTATAAATCTTCATCAAATCGTGATTTATATTATACTAAAATATAAAAATATTGAGAGTATTCAAAATTAATATTAGCTAATAAAGTTATAAACGTCTTATAGATTAAGTACCATTTAATGTATTGTATTCAAAGTTATGTTTAGTTTTTTCTAAATTATTATAATACTTATGTACACACATACATTATTATTTATTATCGATGGTGGAGTTGTCACCTAAATATAGGTGCTGTAGCGCCCATACAAACGTACTTTTAAGACGCTGTTCTCACCCCACGTTGCCTACACACTTGCCTGCAAACCAGCCTTATATGCAGATACTATAATGTAGCAACCTACCTATATTCTGTACACATCGGTAACATCAATTATTATTTACTGCCATAGTTTAGAACTTACTAATTGTGTCAACAATTGTGTCGACCTTTATACTAAAAGTAAGCCAAAATAATAAAATAAAACGGAGAACAGACCTATATTTAGATTATAATTTATAATAATTATCTTAGCTTCATTGAAAGATAATTATTGTTGGATGATTTCCAAGCTCGTTTTAATTAGAATATAGAAAGGATACAACACAATCTATATAACTGTCTACTATGTATCTAACGTATAACTTGGTTTCTGGCAAATAATTGAATGTTAATAAAATATAGTTACTTAGGTTACTTTTATCAAAATTTTATATTAAAAAGAGAAAGTTTTCCTCTTCTTAATTTTTTTAAAATATAAAAAATAGATAAATATACATTACTATACATATACTACTGTATAAATATTGTAATGTAAAATATAATAATAAATATTGTTAAAATTAAATAATTGTAATATATAAATATTTTCAATTTATTTGGTAAATAAATAACAATGAAAAATTATATTATATATAAAAATACAAAATTGTTTATGTCCTATAATGGTCAATCAGTGTAGCTTATGGCTATTACAAAGTCATATATAATAGAATAAAGTAAAACCATAAATAACTAAAAAGCATGGCTAATACCGTCGTTAATAGGTTTAATAGAAATAGTTTGAATATAATTAAATTTTAATTTTAATATAAATAATATAATGAAAAGTAAATAAAATATGTGTATACAATACATATAATTATTATTATAATTGTTTATATTATTAAAAACTTTCGGTGTTATGCTCTAATCATCATTACAATACTTGGTTAAAAGACAACACCCCATTTACATCCATTGGAGAAATCAATAAATACATAGGTAATCAAATAAAAAAATTCAAAAACATTAAATTGCTCCAAAAGAATAAACAGTAGTAGGCCCCTATATAAATAGAAAGTTATAAAGTCAATCGCATAATAGCAGATCACTTTTATGATATTCTAAAAAAGTGGCAAAAGACGACCACCAATGATCGCTAATAAAGGTAGCTGCTCCTCCTCTAACGTTCTGCACTCCCGTCGAGTTATAAATGAATATGTAGGTTATTTTTTGTACAACAATTCGTTCTACCTGTCGTGTTTTTGCAAATATTGATCAATTCATAGCCTATAGAACGTATGCCACACATAAAAATATAAGAAATCGATCATTTTCTAACAAAAAGCTGAATTTCTTAATTTCTTAAAAACACGAAGCCCAATTAGACAACAACAACGCCACCGTCGTGGATTGGAGCAATTTTTGTCGCGATATTTGTGAGTCGTACCTTATTCGCAATCCTTCGCAAGTTGGCGGCATCTCCGACGATGGAGAACCCCTAGTGGTTGAGGTGGATGAAACCAAATATTTCCACCGAAAATACCACAGGGGTCAGTGGCATCCGGGACATTGGGTCTTTGGTGGCGTAGAACGTGGTTCGAGGAAGTGCTTTGCTGTAGAGGTTCCAGACAGAAGAGCGGATACTTTGGAAGCCTTGATTCTACAACATGTTCTCCCAGGCACACATATTGTGTCGGACGGATGGCGTGCTTACGGAAACCTGGCCAATATTGGCAACGGGATTTATACACATTCTGTGATAAATCACTCCGAAAATTTTGTTGATCCTGTTGAAAATGACGTTCATACGCAGTCGATCGAAGGATTCTGGATGCATGCAAAACGGAAGCTGAGACGACAGCACGGCACTAGTGCAGTGCTGTTTGAAAGCTATATTCACGAATTCTTGTGGAGATGGACTAGTCACGAAAAAAATGCATTCTCTGCGTTGATTACGTCAATTTGGGATGATTACGCTGTTTAAACTTGCTAAGCATTTATTTTTTATGTGTTTCACTATATTATAATACAATATTTTGGATATTTATTTTTTATTTTTCGGCGCTAAAATATACCATTTCCAATTAACTTTTAATAATATATATATTATGATGTAAAATCAAAAATTAAAAACCAGTAAACTGCAACTATAAATGTTTATAATTTATTAAATGTTCAGTGTTCAACACTATTATCAAGATAAAAAAATATTTATAAATATAGGAACTACAATACATAGTTAAATTGCTTATTTGAATAACAATAACATATTTTAATAATATATTTCAATTATTGTCAATATAATAATTTTAACAAATTATAACATTAAATTTTGCTATTGATACATATTAGTTTTTTTTAATTAAATCGATATTTCCTCTTTGAATCTTAAATGAATGCAGTCTTTGTCTTTTCCGATGATAAATGTTATAAATTTCGCTTTACATATATTCTGTGATGATGAAAGATGGTGCTATTGATGTCATTATAATGTTCTCGTATTCGCTCATATGTGCTTTTATACGTGCTGTTTAAAAATTCTTATTTTTGTATGAGAAGATCAATTTCTTATTTTTTTATGTGTGGAACACGTTCTAGGCAAAGAATAGATCAATATTAGCAAAAAAACTAAAGGTGGATCAGTTGTTTTTAAATATGGCACCCCGTCTACAGATTCACCTATAACAATTGACAAGATTACTTTATGTCCATACACTATTAGGAATGTAATATACATATTCTTTATAATATCAAAAAATACACATACAGTATCTTTGTTGGGGCATCCAAATAAAATGTGTTTGATTATAATAACATTGCTGAAAATCTATACCTATTAACAATTTTTGGGCCATCCTTTTTAAATTAAGTGGTGCAAATTTGAACGATTTTAATTTTCTATTATAATTATAATTTTTTTTTTATAAGTCACTGAAGTTACGCTCAATAACGTTGTATCATTATAATTTCAAATTATGACAATTGCATGATTGTATATAACATTTTCTTATTATTATAAATATAAGTCAATGAGGTATATACCTGCAGCCACCCTGTGGACATCACATAAGCGATTAGAGTATTTTTGGATTAAGTTATGAAGCTAAAATTTGTCGCACAAATATTTTTGCTCATTTTTAGATGATTGTCGTTTAAAAAGTTTGGTACAAGTAAAATGTTGAAATAAATAATGAGATGATTAATTGATTGTAAAAAATATAAAACAAACTATAGGCAGGGTTTATTCGGTTCAAAATTTGATTAATGTTTATAATGAAATTGTTATTGCTTATAATTTGGTATTTATAATTTTATATGTATGAGATTCGACTCTCCTGAATTATATATGGTTAATTCTTAAATAGTTGACAATTACTCCGTGAAACATAGGAAATTATGGAATATGTTTTCCAACAAAGCTGACAATATATTAATAATTATTTTTGTATAGACTATAATGACGTATTTTATATAAGGTTTTCATTTTATTGTTAAGATTATTTTAACTCCTACATTTTATTGTTGAAATGTACGACTATTTCAAATGACTCTCAAACTTGTTAGGTCTAGCATTTTTGTATACAAAATTATTCATATAATTTTCATCTTATAGATCCTCGAAAATCCTTCGTGACCCCTCACTCAATGTATACTGGTTACGCGCATGTACCAGCATGAAAAATATTAATGGAAAATGTTATCTTGTCCCTTATCTCTTAGTAAAATGCAATAAATTCAATAAATATTTCATTGCATCATTTTTATTAAAGTAGGCCTATGTAGAACAAATGATTAAATACTTAATATTTACTTCGTGTATTTGTGATTAAAAGTATGATATTTTGTTTTAAAAAAATCCTTAAATATTAAATATGATTTTTAAGTACTTTGAGCACTGCCCTTTAATATTGTAGTATGTTAGTGTCTATCCTACTAATTATATCTCGGTACATATATCTCAGTGTATAGTACAGTAACTTACGTTTGATAAAAAAAAATTATTCTAAAAAATAATTTATTCGTGCAACAATATTTTATTTGTCCCCCAGAATTCAATATAAGTAGAACTTTTTACATGCCAAAGTTATAAATCTTTGATATCCTAATTTGGAAATATACAACATTGCAAACTTTTCGATGACTACATTTGTACTTATTCAGCTTGATATTACTTAGTCAAATTCCATCAAGAGAGTCATAATATCATAATCGTTGTCAATGAGCCACCGTCTTGTATGAGAGCGTGGCATTGCTAAACTGCTGCGTCATCACTGGCTTGTCTGTATTCTTTATTCATTAAGATAGGGTGAGGAATGACGCAACTACAACCGCTAACCAATAAGAACGCCGGATTTGCATGTAACTCTACAGTAGAATCAAAACCATTTAAACCGACATCGATGGTAAAAGTGACCTTTACTTGACGTTTCTATCACGTCAAGTTCAGGAAAGATTAGTTTAATTATTTTTTTCTTTTTCTTATTAATCCTTAAATACAAAAATGATTATGCTAACAAAGTTTGGAGCAAGTGCGTGCTCTCTTTACACAGACTTGCCACCGGAAAGTCTTGAAACTGTTATCCGCAGCTCCATTAAGAAAATTGGAGAAAATCGAAAGTGCCGTTCTGGGGCACGATTGGTACGCAATTTGATGATCGCCAAAGTGGTCCGCAAAGCCAAGCTGCTCATGCTCACAGCACATCGTCAAACTACAGAACAATCCACCAAAGAATGTAAACAAGCTCCGATTACGTGTGATAAAGAGACGAAGGACACTTTGTCTGCAGAATCTGAATCAAAAACAAGTCACTTAATTTCCTGTCAAACTTTCCCACAGGAAGTTTCATCTGTTGATGAAGTTACGTCTTCTTCAGCTGTTAATCAAATATCTCCGAGTGATTCCTCCACTGTGTTATCATCGGATTCCCCAGTATCAAAGAGGAGACATCGTTCAAATGATTCTGATACTTCGAATATTGACTCTTGTATACCTTCGTCGGGAAATGAAATCGTGTCACTTATTCCGCCTAGCTCAAAACTACCTCGTCTTGAATTCCTTGACTTAAGCTCAAAATCACTGCAACCTATGGAAGTTGACTCTGACATTGAAAATTGTGAACCTAAGTCTCCAACTAATGTGGACCATCTACCTTGCTCAAAAGATACTTTAACATTTCCGTGTAAGATGGAATGTGATACTCAATCATATTTAACTATGAACTCATGTACAATAATTTCCTCAAATACCCAACCTACTCCACTGTATTGCCTTTCTTTTAACAAAACCGACTTTTCTCTTAACAATTCGCCGTCTCACTTTGAGAGGTCCATGGTTCAAGCCACTTCTTGACTATATGTGCATACAGTAAGCAAAGTTGGAGTGATTATAACGTATTTGTTTACATAAATGTAACCTAGAATAACACTCAATTGCTTATAAAATTTTAATAACTTTCTATATTTTTTGTAAATTTGTGTACATATTATTTTTTTGATTTAAAGTATAAAATGGGTTAATACATTCTATTCGACATGTACATCATTTATACATAGATTCTGCTATCCTTATACATATATATATATATATTTGTTCGCGTGTACGTTTCTAATAGCATTAATTTGTTGATTTAATCTCGTCTTTTGATGCAATACATAACTATTTGTTTTTTATGATAAATACTTTTCCATATTTACAGCTATATAGGCCGCCGTAAACATTTTTGTTTTAAGTGACGTAGCATAAATAACTTTCAACATATGCATTTTGTGGTTTGTTCATTTCCTGTTATTGATTCGTAGTACTTTACTGTGAAAGTGACAAATTCTGATTTAGTTAGTGCTTTTTGGACTAAAATATATATTATTGCGGTTTGTGTGACATGTTATGTGCATCCAAGTTTGCCGGGTATTTAGGAATGTGGGCAGAGCGGGAAGGGGGTTTATGTGCTGGTGGCTTAGTGCGTCTAGACAAGTAGGTTTATTTCAGGTCAAATCTGTAATGTGATTTGACTCAGTGGCACCCACCCACCCCCTGAAAGTAATAATTATACTTTGAGTGAACCTACGCATACAACTATTTCATAATCCAGGGTGGGTGGAATGTTGGCTGGCGATATACTATATAGTGTTTATAAAGCGTGGGTGTTCTTGTTCTGATTAGGGTATACATTATTATATATATATATACAATATTTTGTCAAGTATATAGAATGAAATAATTGCTGTAATCTTGTTGTGGAGATAAATAATAATTACTGCTTCTAACAACATAACACACTTATAAAATTAAAATTAAATGTTTCTTAGCAAATTAGTTTAGTAGTAATAGGCCTAAATTCAGAATTTTATCTCCAATAAATTTTTTATGTTTGTTTTTATATGAATTACAACAAATTGCCATATTATACATACAATGCCTGCATAATCTCAAGGCACATTAAAATTGTTATTTAAAAAAAAATTACATTGTAAAATGTGGTTTTTCATAGGGGCGTAATGGCAAATCCTAAAGCACCCCTGCTGGATAAAACACAGCACACGGGTTCAAGTATTATTCATGGCCACAAAAAACTCTCCATAATATAGTAATATAAGATAAATATATTTGTACAATAAATAACATATAACTATATTATATGTGACGTATTTCCAAGTGAAAAGACCTCGATTAGAAAAGAAACATTTCCCAAAATTAAATTAAGGAGATAAGTACATTTCAGTTTCCAGCAGTTCCTACGTGTATTTTAGGGGTTATTGTCATAAAAAAAAAGTCGCTAAGGTTAAGGTCAGCTAAATTACTTACGATCCGGTAAACCATATGTAGATCGAAGATAGATCTACGATGTTCAAGGGTTTCGAGTTTTAGTAACGATGTTCATATGAAAAAGTCATACCTATATATATGTGCACTATAATATAAGATTTCGTATTGTGAATAAAATTAATAACATATCTCAAAAAAATTAATATCGAGTATCATGTTTTCTATTCAATCATCAATCCAAACAAACCATAAATAGTTTTATATTGATTTGTGAAAATCGTTATTTTTGTATTGAATGATTTAAAAAAAATTACTCGCTTAAAGGCACCTTTTTAAAGATTTTATTTAAGATATAATATTTTATAATATTATATATAATTTTATAAAGTCTTGAGTATATGATGGATATTTCCCTTACAATCATTAACAATTAGTGAAATTTAGAAAAATGTTAATTGTTGTAATTATTCATAAGAAATTAATTAAATATTATTAATTAAAGTTAAATTATATCTATACGTCTTGTTATAAGGGCCAAACTATTTTATTCCCTCATTAGTTTTATAATCGTTGAATGCATTGCGTATTTTATTTTATTTCATGAATAATAATATTATGAACCTATTGAGTTAGCTAAACACTTCACTATATTAATCGCTGCTAGCCAGAAACAGAAAGAGAATTTTAAGAAGGCACAAACCTACTCGTATATGTCCATAATAATGTACTCAAATCAAGCGGTGTACTTAACCACAGCCCACCACAGCCTATAACATGAGAGAAATGGTCTATATTATGCATGACCACATATATAGTTTACCCATATAATAGACGTTGAGTTTACCTATATTCTTTGAAATAGGCTAGTGAGTCTCAATAAAATTTAATTTAAGGATGCATTACACTAAATTCAACGCTTCGTTTATATAAGTGGCACGGTTCAAAATATTTTAAACTTCAGTAACCTTTTCAATTTTATTTTTTAAATAAGTATTTCCCAAATATGTTTTAAACCAATTAAATTGTTATCAGATTTTAGTTAAAAACTTAAGTTTAGTTAGTATTTATTTATCTACTGTATATAAATAAAAAATTAAGGATTATATTTTCACATATGACGTATGATTTTCCATAATGATGGAAAAATACACACTGAAATAATACAAATAGCATATTAAAGTAGCGCTTAAAAGGTAGCACAATCCACTTCATATATAGTGCACGTGACTGAGTGACATTTATGAGTTGATTTTCCTATTATTTATGGAAATAAATAGTTAATAATATCTTTTCGTTATGTCCTTTCTATCATGTATTACAGTGCTGCATTTTAGACAGCTTTTGCTTAAAATGCGGCAAATGCTATTTATCTCTAACATCTAATAAAATGTTATGATTTTATAAGAATATACGTCAGTGATAAAAGTCAATTGACGTCATATAATCCTAATAAACTAAAAATATCATGTGTTCTACTTTTATATAAAATACATACATTATCTATACATATTTGGATAAACTGACACCTTCATAATATAATAAATTTAGATTAATCATATATATTTAAAAGTATTTAAATTATTGCATCCACTGGAAAATTAGATACCTACTGATAAAATATTGTATATTGTTACATAACATAAACAATGAAATTACTGTCAGGAGCATTAACATTATAATTGTTATTGCAAAATTGCTCATTGTAAAACTTGCTTATATACAATTGCTCCTTGAAAGTTGATGCAAAATATTTTTTAATAAAACAGTAACAGAACGCAGGAATAAAGAAAAAATTTACTATAACATTAGACTCATGTAATATTTTAAATACCAATTAAATTTACTAAACAATGAAATAATGCCTCATAAAATTGTTAGCCTTTTTAAGAAGTTTTGTTATTATTGATAACTTTACCTGCTAAAATAATGAAATTTAAAAGTATAAAAAAAATTTTTATATATATTTCTCAATTTACATATATTAAAGGATAACCAAATATATTATTCAAATTCAAAATTTAATTTCTAAAAAGTTGTAAATATTTTTTACTTAACTAGACCTTATACGAAAAATAATATAATATAATAATAATAATACCAAATAAAATATAAATTAGCCTTTTTGTATAGTATATCGTTAAAACAAATACAAATACGGTTATTTATCATCATTAAATTGCTATTTGATATATATATATATATATATATATATCATCAACTAAACCCATCAGATCTGAAATAATAATTTGTTAAAATAAGAATATCTATATATAATTCATAAGAATAATTTTCATGGATACTATAGCCCACATATTAATTATTGTTTGCAACTCGCATATTTCTAAATGCATTTGTTTATTAACTTACTTTTAAAGCCTTTTAAAATGTATAGTAAAAATACATAGTCAGAGATCAAATACAATGCTCAAATTTAAAATATATTTTTAGATCATTTGTGTCAATTATGTATATTAGACAATAATGTTTAAACTAGATGACAGCAAATTCGTGATTTTATATATATAATAATACAAATTTCGCATAATACTCAATCGACACATATAATTTCTCCTTAATAAGCCTAAAATTCGAATTCACATGCACTACATATACCTATATAAGGACATATGTCTTATCTTTATTATTATAAAGATACGTATTACCTAGTAATCATAAATTATTTCAAATATTTTATAATTTATTGGTTTATTAATTCTCATTTACACATGTATCATATTCCCATAAGGTAAAAATATGAACATATTCGTACTAATTAACCAATTTATAGTTACAAATTGTCGTTTGTAAATGTAGTATAGGCCTAGGATATAGGTACATGTTTAGATAATTTCATGTTACACGGTGAACTTTTATCATTCTATTGTTTTTTATTATTTTTAAACACAATGTAAAACACCCCAAAACATAGAACATAATTTAGCATGCAGAACGGGCATATTTTCTGAAAAGGGCATTTATAATTTATATTATCACCAGAGGGGCAATATTTTCTGAAAAGGGGCATTTATTTACCCTCGACCACTTTACCAATTGCAGATTTTATTAGATATTTAGACATATAAGATTAAAATATACCATAAAAAAATTAGAACTTAGTATAGAAAAAGGGCACCACTATCAAAAAAGGGCAGAGTTTCAAAAAAAGGGGGACGTTCGAAACCCCCGCCCCTTGGCGACGACCATGGCAATTTAGCAACCTCTAAAATAGAGTACTTAATTTAATATTATTAAAATAGTCCTATACCTTGAACAAAACAACTATACTCTATATATATTTATCATTTAAAAATACCTATAACATTATCAAATAAGCGAATAAAAATGTTTGTTTACTATATATAAAAATGTAAATTTATTGTTTTAATTACAATATTTGACCATTTTTGAAAATGATATAATACTGTTATTAAGCATTTTATTTAAGCTTTACGTTTTATACTTCAAGAATAATATACATTGTATTAGGCAACAGCAACCATTATGTGTAAATATGTTCTTATTAATATTACACTGCTTTTAATACAAAATAACTTTAAACCATATTATTTTATATTAAATAAGATCAATTGACTTTCTGAATACTTGATTACATAACTATAAACTCTGTGCCATGTATTACATAGGGTGTTGACAAATATATACGTGACTCACATCCAAATATATTCTATCTTAAATATAAGTGGGTTATGTAACTAATCATGATTCATACGTTTATTATATTGATTAGCAAATCTATCAATGACTAACAAGAAATCAAAAAAAATAACAATTACACAAGACACACAAAATTATGACAGTGAATATTAATCTTGACAATTAAATAATTGCAGATAAATTAATTATTGAGTCACTAAAAATGTTTCTTTAATAATTTTACGTATTTAATTTAAAATTACTCACATCAAAATAATTAAACTAAATTTATGTAGATCATGGTAATATTAGTAAAAGTCAACGTAATATCAATTTTTAATAAAGTAGCAAATTATTTAGATGTTTTAAACAGGCATAATTAGTTTAGTCACGAATGTTGATTTTCCTTATACCATCTTGATATTATTATTATAAAAAATTGTTTTTTATTTGACTGTCGCTTTGATAATTTTTTGGTCCTTTTTATTTATATTGTTTTATTTCTTTTATGGTGGTATTGAGGAATGAAATGGAATAGAATGTGTTGATTTACCATTAATTGAAACCATTTTTATAAAACTGCCCAATTTTATTATGAAATTGGTGAAAATCTTTATTTTAACATTTTTTCTAAAAATCATTACAATTTTAATGTAAGGGTGTCCATTTATACCGAAGTTTCAATTTCATAAAATATATTACGTAAATATAAAATATTTTTTATGTATTCTAATAATTATAAAACGTACATATTTTTTCTGTCGACCTGCAATACCTGTATGTATTATATTTTAGCTGTCGGTTTCCAAATTGTAAAATCTATTTTAGTCTGTTTTCATTAAAACAGCGCTTCTTTTACAGGCGCGAGCCTTAAGAAGTAAACCTTACTTATAATTCTATCTTTTTTATATATTATGTATAAATGACCATATTAAATTACATAATGTAACCGCCTGTAATTCTTAGTCTACACAGATACCTTATCGCGATCGTAGGTCATCCTTTAAGGTTAAGAGAACAAAAACAACAACATGAAATGAGTCAACGATTCAATCAATGAAGGTGACACGCTGATACGTTAATGTATGTATATGCCATATTTCCAAAATGACTCAATTTATCGAAACTTCATGACATCGAAATAAGCCTTACATAATCTGAGTAATGCGAAGAACACATACGCTATTTGTGCAAACCCCACCTTTCTCCCTCCCTCTCTTTCTGGGATCCTACTAATCTGACTAAAGGAAATGAGTTTTTCTCATAGAAATAAAAAGGAGGAGAATTTAACGATTTTAGTATTTTTTAGCTCATAGTTGTGTGTCATTAATAACTCACTGTAAGCTATATAGTAGGCCTATATGAATGAATGATTCATAAATTATTTAAAGTGTGTAATACTTTTATATAATTACCGTAACTAATGATTTTATATTAATTTTGCTACCCATAGATATAACGCTTTGTAGTAAACTAATAGATCTAAATAATACTCGTGTATAAATACGTAAATGATCACTTAAAAATAAGGTTTTTGTGATTTTTGGTAATACGAAGACTGGATGATGGATATAGCCTAAACACTGCGAATATATAAAAGTGAAGAAAATAAAATATATTATATTATTATATTGTGACAGCGAGTTAAAATCTTCACAGTGTGTTTAATTTAACTGCTAAGATTGGAACTCCATACACTTTATTCCAATCACCTGATTATTAACCAATTAGTAGTTTAATTGTATACTTTTCCCAATCAATACCGAAATAATCGAATACATCTGATTATCTGATAAATTGTAAATGATTTAATTGAACTTGAATTTATTGTAATTTAGAATCAATTTATCAAACGTAATAGGTTAGTTTGTTATTTTATTCAACAAAAATATTTTATATTTGAATTACCATATTCTTTAATAAAAAACTGAAAATTGTCATTAGTAGTATGGAATGCAGATTGTTGGCACAGTTCGTGGCCATTCCCCTACAATAATAAAAGTTTTTAAAAAAATTTTTTGCAAGTTTAATTGATTTTTTTTCAGCCAATGACCATTGAGTTTTAGTGTTTTGGTTACTATGATTCCCCTTCACCCCATTTAAACAATTTCCTATTAATTCAGCGTTTCTGATTTCGATTTTATAAAATAGAAATTGATCACAAGTATACTATAGATAGTAAAAAATTAATATTTATTTTTTGTAATGTAGTTCATTGCAGTCATACAATAACCAATAGGATTTAGTTCAACGAGAATTTTGATAAAGTCAAGTACAGAGAGTGCGTCTCCAATTAAATATTAAAGTGGTCATATGTATTCTACTGATAGTAATCAATAATTTATAATTTTAGCTAATACTATGTTTTACAGTCTATTTGATTATTTCCAACGGGAATTCTAACTATGTCGAGAATGGAGAGTTTAAACATGACCATTGGAAATTTATTTAGAATAAAACACAACATGTATGTATTATATGTATACTATAGGTATATATGCATATAAATTATATAGGTATAATATACGCATAAGAACTATATGGATATATACTTAAAAAGAATCCGTTATTTCAAAATAACATTCAATTTTCTATATATTGTCCCATACTCTTATCTTTGTTATTGCCAAAAATGTTCACATTGCACTGTACTCTTTGTTATTGGTAATATACCGTATATTCCGTATTGTTACAATATTGATAGTTAATTTTAATAGCTGCAATGAGAATACACTGCTTCTATAATCCCTTAGAGTTTATTATTCAACAAAATCCAAAAGTTTAATCCTATCAAATCCAAAAATCAAAAAGTTAAACCCGCATGAAATCATAAAATACTAAAGTTTAAACCTTACAAATCCTCTTAAAGTTTAATTGTCATGAAATCATAAATTCCTAGAGTTTAACACCCTTAAAAGCCTTAAATCAAAATAATAATTTTAACTTAACAAAATCATAAAACGTTAATGTTTAACCCCATTAAATCCTAAAATGCTAAACGTTAACCCACCAAAAGTCCTAAAAACTAAAAGTTTAACCCACATAAAACCCTAAATCCAAAAGTTGAAAAAAAATTAAATACAAAATTTCTGTTGCTTAACGAAATAAAGTCCTAAAATCTTAAAAGTTAACCGTAATAAAATTCTACACTAAACATCTCTTTAAACACCATATGATAGAAAACAATGGTTGATATGACAACATTAATCATTACTGGTATAACACATATATGTTTACAACACAATATGAGAGTAAAGATGTGAAGTCTGGCTCTAATATATTCGAACTATTAGCTGTATTATCACTATTAATACTGATGCGGTTCAGTTTGTATCATCAATAATGATCATGTTGATGAAAAATAGCCTATGTCGATATTGATAAGAAACTGTGCATTATATCTAATAAGTAAAATTATTACACTCAGCACAACTGCACTTCATAATTTCATATACTGTGAATGAGAAATTTGGAGTCAATACCCCATGCACACTTAAGGGAATCGAAAAGACTGAAACAAATACCTTATCATCACATGACTTTTGTAAACAAGTGTGGTAGTGACTGACGATTGAATGAAGTTTATAAAATTTACATGACATCAGACTACGTCGCCTTGTAGAAATCAATAAAAAGAAGTGGTACGTTTTCCGCGATGGAGTCAGACACCACGTTGAACAGTGGACTTAATTAGTAAACTACAAAGATGTAACTAACGACTACACAAAAAGTGACGACGACTAGGAGCAAGAGCGGTGACCCTGACTTTGTGTTGTACGTAAAAATATGTTGAACCAGTAACAAAAAATTTCGATCGAAAGGGCCGACGGCAGTGTACTGATTTTTTGTTGAATGCTAACATTTGTTGTCCCGGTAATAATGTTGTCATACTAACCATTGTTTTATATCATGTACTATTTTAGTGGATATTTAGGATTTTGTGAGCTTTATGAGTATAACCTTTTGAGTTATAGGATTGTATAAGTTTTATGAGCATAACCTTTTGAGTTATAGGATTTTATGGGCTTTATGAGTATAACCTTTTGCGTTATAGAATTTTATGGGTTAACGTTTAGGATTTTAGAATTTAGTGTGGTTAAACTTAAGAATTTTAGGATTTTAGAAGTGTCTAACTTTAATCTTTTATGGGTGTGAAACTTTAGGATTTTTTAAGAATTAAACTGTAGGATTTTAGGAATTTTTGGATTGAACTTTAGAATTTTACCGAGGAGTGGCAAAGGGAGGGAACGACTCCGTCATTATAAGTGAATCAGAAAACGCCACATGCTGCGTTAGCGTTCTTTGCAAACTACTGTTAATTACCTAATTGCATTGCATTTTTAACTGTACTTTTATAATATATCAGTTATATTTAATATTCCGTACATGCACAAGATTGATACCAAATAAATATAGAATGTTGAAGGTTTACTTTTTATGTTAATTATCTGTTTTGATGAAAACAGACAAACAAATTCTCTATCTTTAAAGCTTAAAACTGTTAAAATCTTTATGTATTCAGGTTTAATATCATAATAAATATAAAATGGGCGATCATGAGAGAATGTGTTATGTTATACAAATTGTAAATTGCCTAATAATTATTAATTAATAATCATGAAGTGAAATGAAGTTAAGCAGCACTGTATAATATAAATTGAAATACCAATAGTTAAAATTTAAATTTATATATTTATCGCTAAAAATTAATGTTCATTTTTGTATAACTGTTTTTATATTATTATTTAGATTTTCAAAAAATTATATAATAAGATGAATACATTATCTTTAAATTGCACAAGGAAACCTTTGATACTACACATTTAATATATTTTAAGAACCATATAATTTTATGTACACCTATAAAAAAATCATAAGGCTTATAATGAACAATGTTTACTATCCTATATTCTTTAGTCCTTAAACTTCATAGATGAAAATATCGGAGATTAACTGAATATATTATCAGTATATATATTAGGGTATAGTTAATTTCCAATATTTTTTATAATTTGCAATTTATCCTTTTGCAATTTCACACATCACTACGCAAAAGAATTTCAAATTTACTTTAATACTAAAAACAATTGCGGGTCACACGCTTCAAAGTCCTTCTTTTAATAATTATATTTGCAATTTCACACATCACTATGCGCAATAGAAGTTCAAATTTACTTTAATACTAAAAACAATTTCGGGTCACACGCAGCAAAGTCCTTCTTTTAATAATTATATAATCATCGTTTTAAATCTTCAAGAAACAAGTACATTCCGAACAACTATAGGATTAAAAAAGCATCATTAAATGTTCCTAGCTAAATGTTCAACACACCTTACATAAATACTATACATAATGCGATACTTAAATAAACACTCTAATCTCTACCGCTATATGGATCATATTAATTCAAAAGAATACAATTATATTTGACTAGTGTAATAATATAAATATAAAATCTTTCATAACTGTAATGTTGTAGTCAATAGCGAAGAAAAAATAATTGCAAGGTAAAAAATAATTTGTTATGATATAACAACAAAAACAATAATTCTGCTTCATTCTCAAGGAATTAATGGTTACTTTTAACAGTGATTAAATTATCGAATTATATACCGATGGACTTGTGGCATCGATTGATGCCTTGCTAATTTTATTAAATTGTTATAAAATATTTCATAATATGAAATTAATCAAAATGTTTAATCATTTAGTATTTTTTACTTTAATTATCTGTAGTTCGTAATAATTTTTTAGAAATTGAAAAATAAATATAAATAATAAAGTGGATATGTATATATTTACAAATAGTTTTAATTATTCAAACATAATGTTATATTTATTCATAGTTAAATATAACTGCAAATATATTTAGTTGGGCATTTTGAGTAATCTATTACAATCGTAAAATAACATGCATGTTACCAAAACATTAAAATATACAAGTATCTTATTTGGAAGCGCTGCAAATCACAAATTTAATTTAAGTCTCTTTTTATAATATAAGGCAAAATAAACTGCAGTTGTAAAATATCATTATTAATTATATTATTAATAATTATATCTTAAAATAGCTTTAACATTTTTTATGTATAATGAAGGATTGCGATTACTATGAAAATAATTGAAATTAGTATAATGAAAACTGTTACACATTAAAATGTTTTCTTTCCTTTGAATACTTTTTTTCTTCTAATCAGCGGAAATTTTCCCCATTTTTCCATTTTTCCATTTTTTCCAAATTTTTTCCATTTTTACCGACGTCTATATAAAATTTCAAATAAAAATGCAACTATTTCAAACTATGCAACTAACAAACTATTCAAACTATTCAAACTAACAAACTATTCAAACTAATGCAACTATTTCAAATAAAAATGCAACTATTTTTCTAAAAAGAATTTTCATTCCTCAGCTAAAACCAAATTAGTTTAGTTTTTTAATTCCATCGGTTCTTGATAAAATTTATTTTTAATAATTAAATTTAACATACTATCATACCATGTATCATATACAATCTATGTTTGCTTCAACTTCATATTAAATACTATAGACAATAACAGTAAGAGACAAATAACCAATTTATTATCACCTCATATGAACATGCAAATCGGTCGCTCGGTCAATAAGTCATTTATCTCAAATATATTATTTTTATTCCTTATACAATTAATAATCGTCCGTCAATGAGTCATTTCCGTCGTTATTTTGAGGGATTTCATTGCACATCTCAAATATCGACTTCAAAAGAACCGATAACAAGGAGGCGAGAAATTGGCACAAGTAACCCCCTTAATATAGATCAATCCGATTGAGTAGGCTATAATCAGACTTTGATTTCTACTTTATAATATATAGTTAGAGTGAGATGCTGTTTATGTCAGGCGATGATTTTATTGCAAGTGGCAAGTTAAAACTGTATATAGTCAATATTGCAATAAAGGTTACCGTTATAATATGTTATACCACACATTACAGAGTACAACCCGGGGGTAAGTATAAGTGTTGATTAGTGTCAGAAATATAAAGACAGGACATGAAATTAGTAGCTAAGCAATTTCTTAAATTATATTGAGCATATAAATATGCTTAGCCTACATAAAATGATTATGTAAATCCTCTCATATAATTTCTATAGAGTGTATGGATTTTAAGAGGTTAACTCATTTGGATTAAAATCAAAACTGTTTTAGTTTTATGATAAAGCTATACGTATATTTTTTACTTTTACAAATATTCATATAATTTATTAAATTAGAAATAATAAAATAAAAATTTTAATATAAAAACAAATATAATAAATTGTTGTAATTTTCGCTCTATCAACAATTTAGTTCAAAGAATTTATATAAAAGGCATCAAGAAAACTCCAATAAATACTGAGCTTTGAAAAACAACTAAGCATTCACGTACAGTGTCATTTACATTACGATTAGTATTATGCATTATATATAAATAATCGATTATAAACATTTATAGACACTATGAAATTGTAAGTTTGACGTACATATGAATCATAAATTAAAGTGGATAGAAAATAAATGACTAATATCATTATCATGATATTTGATAAATATGCTACATATGTCTATATGTTGGAATTCTGAAAAGATTAAATGTAGCATGTTGACTATCTTATGCAGGGGCGTCGATCGCCAGCACTTTTTAAATGGGTTCGATTTCTTGTTTTTCCCGAAAAATACTATATTATAAAATTTTATAAAAGTTTTGATAATTAAAAAAAAGTGTAGGTATAATAACAGTTTTAAGCAATTAAAACATGCTAAAACAAATTCTTCTATCATTGTCATAAGTAAATACTCAATAAATTGGTACAAAACATAGAACAAATCTCTTGGCCGTATTGGCGGAGAACCCCGTGGCGGTGGCCTCGTATCTACGGGGGCTTCGGCTCCTATGACGGGATCCAACCTAACCCAGCACCACACTTAAAAAAGGCACCAGGAAACACTTTTTGTTAATTAATTTATTATATATTAGGAGTATGAATTTAATGTTTGAAAACAGAAATTGTTTATAAAAAATTGTCCACAGAGATTCTTTTATTTCTTTATTATATATCAAACAGTTTCATTTTTAACAGATTTTATTTTTTAAATTTATTTATATCTTTATTTTATTGCAAGATTATAAATAATAAATTTATATATATATTATATAAAAAAATTTGGATCAGTATTACAATAAAGCAATGTATTGAAACATAATTTTGGTAATTTAAAACTGATTTTTAATTTATGTAAGTAAAATATTTTAATTGGATTTTTTTAAATATATTATTTATGTTGTTTACTCTCATTATTAGCTATTATTGCAGATATATACAATATATTGCATTATATATATAATTATACTAAAGCATTTTAGAAACGGATGCTTTTTGTGTGATTTGAAAAGTCTTAAAATTGAAGTTGAAAAGATTTAAACTCTTTGGAATAACATATTCATTTTATATAATTCGTTTCAATGATTAATTACTCTTATTTTAATTAATTTTTACAAACTTCAAAATAACATATTTTAAGAGAAAAATAATTTAAGTCTTTTTATTTTTAATTGGGGAATAATTGTGATAACGTCATGACGTAAGCGTATAAAACACGTTTAGGGAATTCTTGAATAATATGATTAAAACACAAAAAAGAAAGGAAAATTATTTCAAACACAATAGATAAACATTTCTCTAAAAAGAATAATGTTTTGTGTGATAATAGCATTAAACAGGGAATCTAATTATACTAGTGAGGTATATGCGGAAGAGAAAGGTGAATTGAGTTTAAGGTCAGTCTCATAAATGTGAGCTATTTTCAGAAACTGTGTTTTTCATGTATCTATCAGTTCTATAATGCAGAGTTCATCAAAATTAATCAACTGAGATTGAGGAAAATGTCACACATAAATTATTTAGCTAAACGAGGAGCGTATGTAGTCAATATATATAATTAAATTTACACAGTTAAAAAACAGATTTGTCCTAAAATACAAATCTTGATAATTCTTCTTTCCATTTATTTCTAGTTGTTATGTCGAAGGGTTAAATAAAAATCAAATCAAATGAATAAAACTAAATAAAACTAAGACGTTATTAGTATATTTTAAAATGATAAATTATATAGTTCATTTTTTTATTAACAGTTAATATATTACAGGAAGTGTTTTATATATTTAATGTTTTCAGAATTGATTTTTCTTTTCTTTTTATTAATTAATTTATATGTTTTAATGAACACCAACTTTTATCGGTCGGTTAGCCGTTGTTAAATATGATTACCTATTAGTAATTGCATACGTAAATTATACAATATTATTTCAATTACACAAAAACCATGCTCTTTGTTACCACTGTGAATTATAGTTTTATACATTTGTGTAATTAGTTCAAATTAGTTATGTACGAATTACATTAGGGTAAATTTCGTTTGGTATTAAATCCAGTTTTGTTTGAATTCAACTTATTTTACATTAATGACTACATTAAATTAGCCCTGGTTTATTTATATATTTTTCAAAATATACATTAATTCATTAAATTAAATTAAATATTTTAAACTAACCTTATACATTAATTGTAGTAGTCTAAACTAATTAAATTTTTATAATTGTTTATAATAATTGCATATAATTTTATAAAAAATTAATAGATTTATTCTATCGGTTTTCTTCCCTGTTTATATATTTTTAGAATAATAATAATAGTAGCATCATAGAATATATGTATAGGTTTATTATATATATATATATTATAGGTAAGTATAGAATACTTATAAAAAAACTATAAAAATTAGTAAGGAAAAAAATAACCATGTAAAATATATTAAGTTGAGTATTTCAATGTAAAAAGAATGGCAGTATAATACTGGGGGGAAAATAAAACAAAATACAGGTTCCTAAAAATATTTGTATAACTTAATTCGATTTGAGGGTGGAGGGTAGGAGATTATAATTGAATTCTTACGGAATCTACCCGATCTGGTAATATTAAAACGATTGAATAAAATTGAAAAGATTTTTTAGAAATATATCGTGTTATTCAGATAATATTAGTTGTGAAGTCAAGCAATAAATTTCAATTCAATATTATATTTTATAATTGTTAAATATATTTATAAAAATTTGAACAATGTATTATCCTGGAGAATTATTTCTAAACCATATTACAATCTATAATACCAAACCTCTACAAATAATCAACTTACAATAAAAATTAAGTAAATTTATTATAATACAAAAAACAGTAAATCGTTTAAATAGTATGTTTATTCCCAGATATGTACATACTGTGGAAAACTCAGTCATATTTATTAAAATATACTTTACATGCATTTGTATTGTATGTTCCTTTAGCATAAAAATAGTCCTTAATCATCTTTAATGGTCTTAAATTTAATCATCTTAATTGTGACAAAGAAAAAGTGTGTTATTCACAAAAAAATATTTAAAAAAATTATTATTTCCATTTTTTTTTTACTAGATATATAATTTATTCGTAATATTTTCTAAGTTTTTACATGGATTATATATATTAATAATTAATCAACATCGATTACTTTTATTTTGTTGAAACGTATCTCAAATTTCGTTTTTCAATCAACTATGCAAATGCAATTGAAGAAATGGCGGCTTCTTGAAATTCCAAATGGTTGAAATGGACCAGCATGCTATTATACAATTTGATATAAATAAAATGTTCGCATGCTCCCGGCCGACCGTTATAGTTAGATCATGAACCATGACGGTTATCACAGGAAATGATTTAGTTATTCTGATAATTTAGTTGATCGATGTATATTTTAATTGGGCTGCCTTCAAAACGACCATCAAAACTAATTATCGATTAAATGATATCAAAATTTTGGACCAATTTGGGACCTTGTAAATATTATGATATGTTATGTATATGTAGGGCCTAATCAAAATTTCTGAATATTTTTTATTGCAAAACTTGCTTTAAAATAAATATACCTTGAGACACCTAAATTTAATCACTTTAGAATAAATATAACCAAATTTTAATTTATAGTAAAATTATTTAATTAAAATCTTCCTCAATCAATCCAAAATGTTGCGAAGTTGATTAATTAATTCAAATAATTTCTTTAAATGAATGCACTGTACTGTAGTATGTATTCAATTATTCACCATTTTATTAATTATTCCTTTAAATGCAGACTCACAATATTTTGTTACTTTAGCTTTGGTTATCTGAGAAATAATTATTCACAGCAGTAAAAGCTAATCCAACATACAATGTATTAGTGATACATTGTACACTACACTAAGTTGTTAATAAGCGGAGGCAGGACTTCTTAAAGAGATACTTTCTGACATTACAAAGATACCTAGGTGAGCATGGCTGAGTGAAATATGCCACGCCACGCATATATACAAAATTATACACAACCTTCCGACAGTCGATGCTCGTTTGTGGGATGGGGGTTGAATCGATCTACTTCCTCAGATGACGTCAATGCGATGATAAGAAATAGGCCACGTGATTAAAATGCGCAGTATTCCCAGGTGGGAGTTCCCATTCATTCTCTCGACGTTCTCAACTGATTTTTGCGGAGGATAGAAAAAAAATTTCAATGATACGTCAACGATATTTTTTAAGTAATTTCTTCTGTATAGATCAGCTACAAACTACAGAAGTATAATTTACCGTGCGGAGGTGTATATGCTATAATATTTTATAATAGTATTATATGAGATTTCAACAAAAATATTTAGATTAAATATATAATATTTAATATATACAATTTTTTTTCTTTCAGATTTTTAAAAATGTATTCCTATATTTATAGTACTTTGTCGTGCATTTGAGGAAATCTGTTCCACTGTTTGAAAAATGGTAAAATCACAGTTTATCTATTTTTATACTAATTATTCCAATATTACATATAGAACTATTGCGCAGATATTATATTGATCCACAAATAACATAAAACATTATCCACAAAGCATTTATTAAAATTTGTGGCACCATTTTTAAGTTCATCATTCTTTACTCGAGAAGTTTGAATTAAGGTTAGCCTATGCGTATTTAATTGTCTAAATAAAAAATAACTAAAGTAGCCTACACGTTTTAATTAATATGTATGCGCCTCCATTAAAAAATACCCCGCTGTGGTATAAATTGTTAAAAAACTACTTTCAGGAAATAAATAAAATTGTAATTAATCCTCAACGTGGTTTCCTTAATTGGATTTCCATAACGATAATTTGTAAAACTATATGTTCTGTTCATACAATATACAAATACACCCTTTGACTAATCTTCGCATTACCAAAATATATCTTATAATGTAAGGCCTATACCCACCAAGCGCGATGCGACGAAACGAAACGCGACGTAGCGCCGCGCGTAATATTATTGCTCTTTACAGATATGTCTATCTATATGAACAGACTACGCACTACCATATCTGTTTAATAGACATGACTGTGTGAGCAGTCTTGTCCTTCGTCGTACTTGTTAGAACTTTCATTATATTGCTTTAATTAAATTAACTATAAATTTCATCGGCGCGGCTTCGTTTTAAAAATGGAATAATTTCAACTTCAGTTTTGTCGTGTCAAGTCGTGTCGCGTCGAGCTCAGTGTAAATAGGCTCATTGAAATGTATGTAATCAACTTTTGGCGTACGCCCCTTACGTACACCCCTCTGGATCCGCCCCCTGTATATGACAATAATTAAACCAAAATTCAAAGGATAATAGTTATGAGATATAATATTAAAAGACACGTTCAATTTTACAATTTAGAAAACACACACACTATATTATATCATAGCGGGTAATTAATACAGATTATTCATAATAATAATACACACTTTTTTGCATAGAACTGTAATATGCTATATAAACTCGTTGAATGGACAACTATTTCTGTAGCCTAGTTATATAGGTGATGTCAATATAGATGTAATAAATGCTGATCTATGAAATTCCATACATTTAAGGTACGTGATTAAATTACATTTTTAAAATTAAAACTCAAAATAAAGCATATTAAAAATATTCTGAATAAATGTGCGCACCCAAATTTTTTTCCCCCTCGACCCACCCCCCTGTGTACGGGCCTGTATATCATCATCATAATTCGATCAGGACGTCCGCCGTCCCTTCGTGGCCTCCTTCACAGTTTTCTTCCAATCCAAACGTTCGCCTGCAAGAGCTTTGGTAACTTGCATAGATCCACCTCCAATCGATTTGATGATGTCAGTCCATCGGGCCTTTGGACTACCTCGCCCGAGCCGGCCTTCTATTGCTCCTTCCATTACCGTTTTCTCGAGGCTTTCTTTTCCACGCCGCCGTATATGTCCAAAGTATGTAGCCTTCCATTAATTGATGAGATTGACCAAAGACTGGGGTTGTGGACTTTATCCAGGACTGTTACATTCATTGTATGTGACTGCCATTTGATATTCAAAATCCGACGATAACACCAGAGTTCGAAACTTTCGATACGTGTGCGCTCGTCTTGAGTTAGTGTCCACGTTTCACATCCATAGAGTGCGATGCTGAAAATGAGTGATCTGAGTAATCTAAGTTTCGTACCCTTTGAGATGTCGTGGGATTTCCATAGCTTGCTGAGGTCAGTGCAGGATCGTCTTTCAATAGCGAGTCTACTCTTAACTTCTTTCGAGCTTCCTCCTTGGTTCGCAATCGTGCTGCCCAAGAAGTTAAAACTTTCCACAACATCAATTGGTACATTATGGACCGTGATGATAGTACCAGGATCCTCATCGTTTATTT
The DNA here is from genome assembly GCA_034780555.1 of Coelogynopora nodosa. NCBI lineage: Eukaryota > Metazoa > Platyhelminthes > Proseriata > Coelogynoporidae > Coelogynopora > Coelogynopora nodosa. Next base: position 2,410 of record JAUZND010081877.1, on the reverse strand, counting down.
GCATCATTTTCGTCTTCTTTACATTGTAGTAGAGTCCACTGTCCTCACTGGCTAACCGAACCCTTTCAATGAGATCTTGCATGTTTGCTTCTGATGTCGTTAGCAAAGTCTTTCAATGAGATCTTGCATGTTTGCTTCTGATGTCGTTAGCAAAGTCGTGTCATAGGCATAGCGCAAGTTGTTGATACGATCTCCACAAACTGGGACTCCTCGTTCAAACCCCTCGAGAGCAATGCGCATTATACATTATATATAGTAGAAATAAAAACAAAGTCTGGGCTCAGCCGGGATTCGAACCCGGGACCACTCGCACCCAAAGCGAGTATCATACCCCTAGACCACTGAGCCTTGAAGAACATCAGCTGTAATGAAGGCTCAAAGCATATAAATAGCGGGAAAATTATTTAACTATCCTTGCTTGAACTCAACTTTGAAATTATACCACTAAAACTCGTTTGATAAATAATTCCTTTTGTTTTTTGCAAACACATATATAATGTATGCTTGAAATTCTTGAAATATTATATATCGGTGAAATCATATCAGTTTATATTATAGGCAAGCAATAATATATTTATTTGTCTAATCTTTCATGTATTAATAAAACTTACTATTTGCCAGAATGGTAAAATATATTCACCATAAAATTAATAACATTTGTAATTCCACATTGAAAAAATAATTACATCTCTCAAAAATCCGAACAAAAAATTAATGACAACTAGGGCTCAGCCGGGATTCGAACCGGGACCACTCGCACCCTAAGCGAGTATCATACCCCTAGACCACTGAGCCTTGCGATATCATGTTTTTAGTAGAAATTCAAAGCAAATATTCAAGTCCGAACATGAACACTATTCAGTAACACATAAGTACAACATTTTAAAGAAAATATAATTCCGCTTTGTACTAATTAAATAAGACATTTAAAAATATCATCCAAAACAATATTTGTAATATATAAAAATGATTCGATTACATTTTGAGCATTAATGTAAAAAGTTAAATTTTGCAATCCTTGACGAATTCATAAAGCTCACAGATATAATTTAATCTTTAAAGAAAATCTTTAGTGTGCTTGGGGCAGTCTAAGTTTTGTATTGAACTTATTTAAAATATATTTTATGTGATAATTGCTTATTTTATTAAATTGTATGACTTATTAGAAGAAAGGAGGACATATAAACCATTGTTAGATCCCCTTAATAGTTCATAATCTGATGAAGTAGTATACAAAATATATCGACTCTACCCGCCGGCAAATTATGAATTAACCGACATTTTTCTTCCTGAATTGGCTCCATTAACTGCAAAAGGTCGTCCAATTTCGCCAGAAATACAAGTATGCCATCTTGCATGTATGAATGGTCCAATAGTGTTCATGTTCGGAACTGAATATCTAGGTACTTTGAATTTCTATTAAAAACATGATATAGCAAGGCTCAGGGGTCTAGGGGTATGATACTCGCTTAGGGTGCGAGTGGTCCCGGGTTCCAGTCCCGGCTGAGCCCGGAGTTATCTTTTTGAATTATTAATTTTTTAACTTACATACATCAAATGCATAGAACACACTAAATATATAATTAAGTCCAAGGATTAAAACACCCTTCGTGTTTTTTATTTATCAATTGTTTCTCCTTGAAGTGTTTTTATTATTTATTTATATATATTTTAAATATTTGTAGAAATTGTATTTGTCATATTGATAACATTCATGTATATTCGATAAATTCACACTTATTTAATATATATATATCAATCATATATTTTGCGCTATTATTAAGACTCATTAAAAATAAAAATAGTAAAAATTATATTAAAATTCTGATACATGTAAAGATTGAGTGTAGATAATCATCATAATATATTATGCAAGCTTTGTGAATTCGTAACAGATAGAACTCAACACATATATTTATTAGATAATATTCGTTTATACATTAAAAAATATTTTTTCAATTATATACATTATATGATGTTTCTCTAATATTTCCAAACAATAAATAAAAATAAGAATACTTTATCAATATAACAAATACATCTTCTACAATATTTAAAATATAAATGAATAAATAATAAAAACACTTCAAGGAGAAAAAGTTGATAAATAAATAACACAAAGGGTGTTTTAATAAAACTATTAAAAACAAAAAACACAATTTGGGCTCAGCCTTCATGGTAGAGAATCATTTACTTTGTTATTTAAGACTTTTGATAAAGGTTTATTTGTCGGTATAGTTAAATATTATTCTAATGTTTTTGGAAATTTAATTTATCGCAAAAAAAATATATATATACAAATTTGAAAAGAATAAATATTACTTTAAAAATAGAAGCTGGGCTCAGCCGGGATTTGAACCCGGGACCACTCGCACCCTAAGCGAGTATCATACCCCTAGACCACTGAGCC
>JAUZND010081866.1:5128-15963 GCA_034780555.1 Coelogynopora nodosa | reverse complement strand
TCGAATAAAGGAACATAATACAGCTATTCACAAAGGGGATTTTAAGATGTCAGCCATGGCAGAACACTACAATAAATGCCACAATACCCTACACATACGAAATATTCCTTTTACTGCATGAATTTTACAATATGCTAAGGATCACCCCTACAGACACATTAAAGAAGCTATCCACATCCGTGATGATATGCCAACAATTATTCGGGATCGTGGATGGATATCTCTATGTTCTAAATTTGTATAGAAATAACATTGTGCAATTCTATGTATAATATCTATCTATTGTTATCGAACTACTTATCTACATTGCCTATTCATTTTTAAGATTGATAAATTCAAATTTTTCCAACAATTGATATATAATCATTTTATGAGTCCATAAATTTATAATACTTTAATGAATTATACAGTCTTCAAGGAAGTTATCCGAAATATATGGTTGTTAAACTATCGGACTTATTTTTTTTTATTAAGAAGCTTGTCCAGAACAAAATTTACATGGTTAAAAAAATAAAGCCTCTCGGTTGGGAATCTTGTGAAAATCCGCCAAATATTATATAGGATAAAATCTTAGCCAATCATCTGTTATGATTTACGGAATCGATTGATACCATATTTTTTTCTTAGTTTTGAATAACTAATAAAAGTAGGAATAATGCACCGCTTGTCAGAGAGCTGCAGAATAAAAATGACTGAATTACTCGACATCTCTTTTTGGCGCTCTTCAAAGTGACACCGTTAGCTAACTCCCACAACCACCTGCCTGAACCAATCAACCAACCACCTGCTTTAACGATTAATTGTTTTTGGGCATTTTGACAAAAATTACTATTTTAAATTTTTTCCCGCTAAAGCAAAGATGCCTCGCGCGAGGTACGCGAGGATAGGTGGATTCGTTTCTGGGGTGTCAAATAGTTAATAAAAACAATATATACAATTTAAAGAACGTTATTAGTAAAAATTGATTATGTTATTTGCGATGTCGATTTAATTAACTTCGTCGAGATGGCCATTTCTTACATTATAAAATTAGACCAATTTTATGGCGTGAATGTGCAACACTGAAGTGAAGGCGCATCAATGCAAACCATAAAGCTCCAGCACTATAGTATATCTTTTCATAAATTTCATCATAACCAATCAAATTTAGGAATAATTGTAATAATGTTATTTATTTCATGATTGGGCCAAATATATGAAAAGATTATGTAGTATATGACATCTTTCTTAAACAATTTTAGACACAAAGAAAAAATTATGCATTTAGAAAATATTTCTCAAACAAATACAGACCAAGTTGAAGTATTAGGGGATCTTTCACTCCCCTATCATATTGTTCCACTCTATGTGTTACTGGTTATAGGTATATTCGGAAGTTTTGGGAATGCATGGTTTGCAGTATTATTATCAACAACAAAGTCACTGTTGAAACCAAGTTATCGACTTCTGTTGGGGGTTGTTGTGTACGATTTCTTTACTAGTTTTATATTTATCCCCTTTGAAACGATACAAAATATTGTATATCATTATGGAATAGAGTTGCCTGAATTCCTCTGCAAGATTGAATCACCACTGTACAAGATTTCAGCGTATGGTTCAATTAATGGACAGTTATTAATTTGTATTAACCGGGCAATTGCCGTTTTTAAACCGACAATATATCGAAACTATATTACAAATCGGCTTGTGACAATTGCTTTTCTCATTTCAGCAACAGCATTACCTATTCTATTTTTTCTTGGTCAATATCAATGGTCTATTGTCTATACAATTAGCCCCAAATTAGGGGACTGCTATGCGAAGTTCAAGTTTACATCTACTATGTATATTTATGGCATTGTTTTCATTTATGTGCCAATTTTTGGCAGCATACTGATGTACGCTGCTATTTTCTCTAAAATTGTCCTGACTACAAAAGCCTGTCGGCAAGAAATAGTTCTAAGGTCACGGGGAAGCGCGGCTATGTGCCTGTGTATGACATGGTTAGCTCTGTCTTACATTATGCTTCCGATCACAACCGTGTTAGACATCTATGGTGAAGACCAAACAACTACCTTATGGGTAAACGTACTCTTCCGGTCAAGCTTTTCAGTTAATACAGTAAGTAATTTACTGATTTGTTAAATAATTACTAAATATTTAAAATCAATAAAATCAATGGAATCTCAAAATCTCAAAATGTCAAATATCAAAATTCTGATACAATACACACGATTGACTTTTTAAAAATATTTTATATTTGTGTTATTATTAACAGTAGAACGGACAATCAAAAATATTTTCGTAGCGGTACATTTCATTTACAATACAATACAATACAATACAATACAATACAATACAATACAATACAATACAATACAATACAATACAATACAATACAATTGGATATATGATATTTATTGTATTTTGAAACGTGAGTAAGTGCGCGTCATTAAAACTGTTTTGAACACCTTTTCATAGATAACTAAAACAAATGAATTCCATTTTTTATTAATAATATTTCGTAATTTAACATAATGATTTGCCATATATACCTATTTCAGATATTCTTCATTTTCAATTCGGAACTTCGTCGAAGCAGCATTGTTCTTTTTCAAACTAGAATTTCAAAGAAATCTTCGCAAGTTGGAAACCAAATTATTTAATCAAATTTATCAAAGGTAGCCTAATGGTAGTAATCAATTGTTCAACTGCAATTATTGATTTTTCTAAATGCGTTGCATTGTAGCCATGTAATGTTAAATCTTGGTGGTTTCAATGAGGATTCAGACTAAGTCGTTGTCGTTGAGTTATATTTCACCACTAGAATTTGGTCATTCGGGAACAATTATAGATTTTTCTCAGTATGACGTGTTGTGTGGCGGATTAGGCGTTCATGACGACTAATTTAAGTATGGAAATGGTTTGAAATATAATATTAGTATGAAATGGCTATATTTATATAATAAGTATACTAAAAGTGTACTATTTGTAATGTTGTACAATAAATAATTACTTTTTATTCATTTGAACATATTATCATGTAATCAGGGCAGCCTTTATGTTTTTTAAATTTAAATAAACACATACCCTTCGTAGTCCTACCCCCTAGACTAAATTTCATCCAACACTTGAAGCACGATATAGAATTTTGGAGACAGTAAACAATTTTTTTTGCGATCATCTTAGAATTAGAAAATATGTACTTCCGGAAATACTAGGTTTTTTGTTGTTGTAAAGTTTAGTTAATATTCTAATATTATTTTTAATACAATGTTACATTGTATTTCAAAATTTAAGAAATTGATTGAGTAAGCATGTAAGTTGCACAGACATCATTTCATGAGTTGTTTTATCTATATAATGATACATATAGTCTTTCAGACGTTTCAGAGCAGGCTAATGGCATAGGGGCAATATTTTTTAAGGGGCACACAAAAATCCAAAAAAGCAATTTCTTTATAATACAACTCAGTAGACAAAAAAATAAAATACGTATCAAAAATAGGGGGGCGGCTCAATAACACCACTGTTGCTACTGTGTTTAAAATATTCTTATGAACTACTCAGACAAACCATAAACAACTCTCTGACTAACCATATTTACATTAAATGAGAACCACAAGATTAATTTTTATTATATAATTTTGTATAATTTCAATTGACAATAAATATGTTAAATATGTCAATATATGTTCTACCAGAGAAATAACAAGAAACGAACCAAATTATAAAAACAGTCAAAAATTCAAAATAATGTACAAACAACCTTTTATAATATACACTTTTTTGGGAAGATATCGCTTTACTGACAAAATTTAATTCTAACTCTTTTATGAAATTCATTTTGAAATTTTCCAATATTAAAATAGAATTGTTGGAATCTATCGGATAGAAAATTTATTAATAAATGAAGAACAAATAAATTTTTTAACTTAAATTTATTGATCATGTAAAACATTACGTTAATTAGATGAATAGCCTATCAATATTAAACTACAAATAAGATATTTATTTGTATGTAAACTGATTTTTGAAAATATATATAAGTATTTAATAATTAGATTTGCTACTTATAAGTAGTAACATAGATATTTATTACGATTAGCTAACAAACCTGATGAAAACTATAAATTGAACTAGGTTCAATTATTATTTTGTACCTATAGTGTATTCCCCAGTATCTCTATCAATAATTTTTTTATTGACATTTGAGGCCATCAGAAAATTGTGTGTATTCTGTAAAGTAACAAGATCTATTTCCGAATACGTTAATATTTAACATTATTAAATTATAAGGTTGCAATAATATTAACTCATGAATATCGCTGCATAATACAATAAAATGACGCTAACATATCTTGAACAACTATATTGTTGTTGCCCTATTTCAAGAAATGTTAGCATCTCCTATACACAACACTGATGTCGTGCCCATTCTTTCGGATAAACTATTTGACCATTTCTGACGCTATAGCGTCACAGGTTCAATTCCTATCGTCATCATCCTGGATACCAATCAATGAAAACGTATAATGTATTAGATATATTAGCTATCTAGTAATTTTGGTTAATTTATAAATATATTCAATTCAATTTGTACATTTTTACATGAATATCTAATGTGTGCGAAACATAGACTTTAAATATATTACTCCATTATATTTGATTGGAAAAGACAGTGATATATATTAAAAGTCATAGTGGGGGAAACCAAACATTTATCCCTAAATATAAAAGAATTTTAAAGTCCCCGTGTACCATTATATTAATGTAATAAAACAAGTTCACCAGGTAAGTGCTAATGAATTATTTCCAAACGGTTTCAGCATTTCAAAATGCAATCTGTAAAGTTGACATTGAAGTTGGCGAACACTTGTAATTGTTGAAATTGTTGAAATTGGTCAAAAATTTGGTCTACTTTATTATGTCAAAATTAATAATTTCAATAAATGGAATAGATAAGTTAATAATAACTTATTTAATGGACAGTGTTAAGGATTAGATAACCAAATATTCTAAAATTCATTCATTTCACATGAGGTCAGTTGACAACAGATTTTTTTCGTCAATAAATTACATTCCCCGTAATCCTATGGACTATAAACGTCTTTAAATTACTGCTAAAGACCTAATAATAGTCAAAGGAATAAAAGAGAATAAAATATTTCAAAGTGTGTAAAGCCAGCAACTTATATAAATTGACTATTTATATCTAACATTTATGCAGAAATTCGTCAACGGATACAAATATAATAATACTTAATCAGCAATAATCAATACAGCTGACCATGTAAAAAAATAATAAACACTGTATGATATTTATTATATTATGTTTGGCAGTAACACATAGTAGGTATGTGTTTGAAATCAGTTAACGTTTTATTATATTGAATATTAATTTATATATTTTTCTCATGACCTTATAAAAAACAATGTCTATATTTTAGTAAGAAGGGTTTCTGTAATTTTAATTCCCATGAAAGTAATGAAGCGCATAACAAAACCAATTTTTTTGTAAATATATGTTTTAAATATATACATATAAATATAATCTTCCATTTCTAAGGGTATTATAATGGGAAAGGCTATCTTGGTCTATTAGTCATGTGTCTTATATTTCTGTCGACTGACTGACCGAAATAAATATTACTGTGATAAAATAGTTCAACATTTGCCTATGTTAAAATAAATTTAGAGAAATCAAAAGCGCTATATTCGAGGAAGCCGTACTTTCAGTTGTTAAACAAACAACAATTTTATTAATAAAATAGTAATTACCAGTCGAACTAATACTAAAATAATTAATCATAGCCTAAAAGCTGCTAAACAATAATAAAAAAATATTAATATTTTGCAGTGTTAAATACTTTAAAAATATTTATAATTATTTACAATTATTTCATGCTTCAATCAATTGTTTTATTATGATGTAATGTGCCATTCAAAGATAATCGTAACCCTTTTAAACATCAAATTAATTATCAATGTAGAAAATCATTCTAAGTCTGCCAATGAAAGAAAACTAAAAGTACTCTAATTTTTTGAGAAGCTGTCTTTTCAAATACTAATAATTCTGTATAATATATTATTAATATAATAATATACATATATAATAATGTATACAAAAGAATTTCTTGCATGAACGTTATATGACGAAATTACGAGATTAAGAGTGTGTTTTTTACTCTTCATTCCCACCCATAATTAACCTACTTTTTATAAACGTTTTAAAGCAAATTATCAACATTTCCTAAATTTTAATGGCCACATTCATCAACGTCATGATTTCTCAAAAAATACTGTCTATTAACTAACTAACATGATTATTTGTAGTAGATGCATAATTACCGTATGTATAATTCATCAAAAAATTATGACAAAAAAAATTACGGAGACTGGATTTCGCTTCCACAAAGCAAAAGAGAAAGAAAGTGGCTCATCTACATTGGCATATATAGATAATGCGATCCAAGGGCGTTCGTTTACATAATATTAATACATATATAATATTTATACATTTTATTTTAACCAATATTAATTATTATTATTAACTGAATATATTATATTTTAAAATGAATATATTATTATATTGATAACTGAATATATTATATTTTAAACTGAATATATTATATTTTAAACTGAATATATTATTTTGTAATCTGGGAATTGAATCAAATTTATTATTATTTAATTGTTCACTTATTGGTTATAAACCGTATTTATTAGTTTTACCTAATTACTTTTAGTTGTTCTGAATTTTTGTTTTATTCTCTAAACTAATAACTGTTTTAATTTTACCTGAAGTCTAGCCGCAATAATACAAAAATTAATTTTTCAAAAATGTTATATTAAATGGTCAGCGGAATTGTAAACAAAAAAATAAGCAAGGTAAAATAAAAATATTATCTATTAAAATATATACATCTATATGGCTGTAACACGTGGGATGTCTTTAAAATCGGTTAACGTTTTATTTTAATGAATATTAATGAATACATTTTGTCATGACCATTACAAACAAAATTCTATTTTGAAAATTTGTAATTCCCTTGATAGTAATGAATCGCATAACAAAACCCTAGATTTATAACTATAAATGATATACATATAAATATAAATATAATCTTTCATTTTTAAGAGTATTAAAGTGGGAAAAGCCATGATGTTGTTCAATTATTCAAGTGTCTTACATTCCAATCGACTAACTGACGGAAATATATATTACCGTGAAAAAATAGTAAATAATTTTCGAATGTTAAAATAGATTTAAGGAAATAAAATGCGCTTTGTGATGAAGCCGTTTCAGTTGTTAGAAAAACAACAAAATATTCAGTAAATAGTAATTTATCGTAAAAATAATAATAGAATAATTAATTAAAGCCTGAAAGCTGCCAATTAATTGAAAAAATATAATTTTTTTAATTTATAGGATACCCTATATATTTTTCGCTTCAATAATTTGTTTTATTCATATATATAATGTGCTATTGAAAGTGAATCATATCCTTTTTATTAACAGCGTAGAACTGACAAAGAAGCAAATCATTCTAAATCTGCTAAATGAAGGGGGATTAAAAGTATCGATATTTCTAACAAATGATGAAAAAATGATGATAACTATATATTTTAAAATAGAAAGTCAATTAATGACTGAAACAGATACTAGACGTACAATTCCTTAAAAATTCTTCTTAATATAGTTGTATAAACCAATTATGAAATATAGAATTTAAACTGAATTGTGTCACATACTTAGACTACTTAGAGGCTATAAAGGTAAATTGGCTTATTTCTAACTTCTCACACAATCCCCCTACACCTCATCAGTTCATACTCATAACCATTCAAATTATAAAACAATGAGAAAAAGTATTTTAATGAAACAATTAATAATAAAGTATTGTATATAATGTTATTACACTTATTGAAGAAGTTAAATATTCAGAATCTTTATGAGTCGGAGTGAAGGAGCTGAAATTATTGTTATTTAATCTATTAGGAGTGCGTAATAGCTTGTGTATCGTACAAGCGCAAATGAAAATATTCTACTAATAGATGTTTATTCATATATGATAATCAAAAACCAATTAATAATCTAGTATCAACAACTAAATAAACATGAGAACTTCTCAGATTTGAATGTTAAACAGATACAATTTAATACAATTATTAATATTTAAAGTTACTATTATTTAGTACGGCTTTTGAAATATACAGAATTTGAGATTTTGTGAATGATCTCATCTTTTTATTAAATTTACATATTATATTTAATTTATAATCCTCGATATATAATTGTTCTTTGAACACGTTGTTATTTGTTATTATAGCGTCTCGAATGGAATAACGGTCAACATCTGCGGTGCTTACGAGAAGGGATTATGTTCATAAAAAATATCAGTTAATAAATAAATGTTTATGTTTAGTTTTCTTTAATTTAAGGACAACTTACGTAGACATGTACTTACTTGAAGGTTGGAACTGATGGAGTTTGGGCATGGTACGTAGATTTTCCATAAGGCGAGCTACACAATCTGTATTTTCTTCTCCCAAGAATAAGTTTGATAGAGTTTCAAATTAAACTAAGAAAACTTTATTTACTTTCCGCAGAGACTAATTTTTTTAGTAAAATTCGAATAAAATATCATTAAAATTATATATTCTAAAAATATATAATTTTTTTAAAACTATCATATATATATATAACATATGTGATGATATATATGTATATTATTAATTAATATTTATATTTCAAATGTACAATGAAGAAAACTAGTCTCAAAGTATTCTTATATCTTATTAGCGGCATACAATATGTAAGCATTGCAACATATGACCCAGTATTAACATAGTATATATTACCATATTCATACAATTCCTACATATTACATAAACATAAATAATATACAATATTTAAAAAACTTTGTAATCATAAACTGCACTAGAAAATTAAGCATTAACTGTTGACGGTGTTAATTTCAAGAAACCTACAGAAATAACATGAATTTACATAGATTACTTTCCTTATTCAACAGCCATGAACTACCTAGTCAAATATCCTATTTAAGGTAACGCTCTTGAAATATGACAGAATGTGACAAAACAATCCTCTTCTTCCTGATATATTCAATATGATAAATGAATTTTTTAATAATTTAGCGACAATTGCAGATGCGACAAAGTTAAAAATGAACAAACTGCAATGTATATAGTTTAAGCACTCTAAATTCCGAATCATATAAAAAAAATTATCGTTGTCTTACGTAATTATTGTTATTAAATAGAAGCTGCATATTCTTATTTAAAATAAAAACTTGAAATAATCAATCATCAGTAGTATAGAAAGGGATGATTCGGCCGCACCAATTGGACTTTGACCATAACCCAACCCTCCCCTTCTACCCCTTCCCCACCCTCCCCTATTATATATATATTTTACAATCCGGATCATTATGGATCATAAACGCGCCAAAATCTTTAATTGGGCTTATCTTTTTAGGGTAGCAACCTATGCAACGAAAGTTGGTACGATGACTCACAAATATAAGGTGAATATATTTTTATACTACTTACAAATATTTGTAAGTAGTATATATTCTTAAAAAACTAAATTAGTGTCTAATTACATTATAATCTTCTTATGTAATTATAAATATTGTTTTTAGACCATTTTTAAATTTTGGACTAAAAATTACGTCATTCGTGACGTCATTTTTGTTACCCTATAACTTTTGATGTTTACAGCTTATGACAACTAAACTTGGTATGATGCCAACTTTTTTTTTGTAAGTAGCATAATTAAAAATTGTTTTTAAATAATATTTTTTATATAGTAAAATAAAATTTAATATATAGACATTCAGAATAGTTATGAGCTAGTGTATATTTTTTTAAATCGGTTAAAATTAACAAAGTTATAATACATTTTAGAGATTTACAGCTTATTAAATCAATGTTTTATATAGTAGAATGAAATTAAATAGATAGACTAGCAGAATATCTATAAGTCAGGGTTTTTTTTAAATCGGTTGAAATTTGTCAGAGTTGTAGACATTTTATCATTGTGATGAATTATGGTCATATAGTGCACGATGATTTCAATGAGGATTCTGACTAAATCTAGTTCACTCAGCTTTATTTTGCTATTTACAGATTGATTTCCCTCACCTCAAGTATAAATAGAGAAGCGTTTACAGTTACATTTCAGTTTGTTTCAACCCCTTGACACGAACGGTCGTATTTGCAATCGTTCTCTCCGGACTTGGCAATTTATTTTAGAACTTTACTCTTAAGATGTCCGAAATTGTGACAGATTCTACGGACGTGACACATATTTTGAAGCATGACACGCCACCACATATCGACAGCGATGAGCAGGGCTATGCATTGAGGAAGAGTTGTGTATTGACGAGTGTGAAATGAATGACCTACTTAGACTTACATGCAGATTGTTTACAAAGACAACGGATAGAAGCAGAAGAAAGAGATTTACTGATATAATGTTTGAAGGAGTTGGATATTAACATGTTAGGACAGAGCAGCATTTATTATCGAATCTTGAACCATACTTGAAACAAGCGGTACAATCAAATCATCCCGGCAAAGCATTATCTCACCTCCTCGGTGTGCCTGATGGGCGAAATACTAATATAATTAAAGATTTTGTTAATCCCAGAATACAACAAGTACAAGCATACGCAGATGTGCATATGTATGTGTAAGTATTACTGACATTTTTATGATTACTTTCTTACTCTGTCTACAGCTGTATAATTTTGAAATAATTTAAGTAATTTACCTGCATATACTTACATTTACATGCATTTACTTACATTTAGATGCATTTATTTACA
>JAUZND010081855.1:0-15963 GCA_034780555.1 Coelogynopora nodosa | reverse complement strand
CAAATTTAAATTCTCGGCTGTCCACATTTGATCTGACATTGCCGTATTTGATCCGCCCGGTGTCTACATTTGATTGGGAAAACCTATATAATTATTTTGATCTATATTATCACACCACAATATTTTTGCTCCTATTTGGTGAATGTAAATTGTTTACAAACTATTTAATATAATCAGAAAATGGATAATATTTGATACAAAAAGGCGCATTAAGTCATTTTGGTACACTTTAAAGACTTGTAGATGGTAACGAAGACTCCTTCCTAACTTTGAAAGCAACTGCTCAGTCGATATATACATGTTAAGGTCATTTAAGAATCTCAAACTATTGTTGCATGTGCACAGACGTGTGTGTCTATGGTTCATTACCATACACTAACTAATGGGAACCACGAGGTTAATCAAGATTTTTTCTCCTATTTTGAATATAATAAAGCAACAATATATTGTGTTTGACGCTGCGCTGTTAAACCGCATTTTAAGAGTTAGTTGACTATATATTAGTAAACATATTGGTAGCATTTAAAAAATACCTAACTAAATATACAATGCATAAAAAATAGTGAACTCTATGATTTTAAAAATGTACACTAGAAGAATTATTAAGCTACGAGTAATCGAGCAAAATTCGAATGGAATTTTAACTTCCCGTTGCTTAAACATATTTTTCGATGGGAAAAAGTTGTTGCAACATCATAGCACATATAGTCTTTGAAATCATTGAGACATTGTTACTGGTTATTCAGTCAGAGTTATTGAGATAAATTCATTTTTAAACATTGTTGTCAGCTTTAGCAGTTGATTTATTTCAAGGATTCCCGAATATTTCGCTACACAAAAAAGGTCAAACTTCGAACAAAGTGTTGCAAACTGAAAAGTCAGGTACGAGCTCTAAGCAAATAGGCTCGAGGACAACAACACAATCAGAGTAACAGTGACAATCAAAGAAAACTGATAAATTTGAAAAATCTGTGATTAATACATATTTAATTGTATGTATTAATTGTTATATTTTGTAGCTCATACGTAGTATAAACACACTTATGATGACCTATATAGACGGACCTATAACAATATTCTGTATTTAAATTCATATTGGAAAAGCCTTAATGTTTACAAAAATATATATAAAACATTTCGGGATTTTGTAAGATCAGAAGATTTGCAAGAAAAAGGGGAATTTAAAAATAAACAATGTAATGCATAATAGGAATTATATCGCCTGTGCGTTAAGTCGCTAATGACTGAGTGTGAAGAACCCTATCGGTTCACTATATACTTACCCTGCAGACAGATGTGTATGTCGCTAGGTTAGCAACTTTTCGTGAGTTTGTTTAAGTTGTTATTGCAAATATTATCCTTTATTCCGATTGATAGAAAACCCTAAAAAACTTTACTTTTAGCGATCGATATATCCTACACAGCTGCTTGCCTGAAAGATATCATAATATGCGAATTAGCGACATAGGATGTATCGATTTTATCGATTGTAGATATAACGATTATAGATTTATTCTTACATAGTTATTGATTATATGTTTCAAAATCGCCACCCTCACAAGTGCCAAACAAGTCACCAAACAAGCACATTGCTCTCTTTATAATATAACTGTTGGATTTTATAATCGGCCTTTGCGACATGCTTCCTTAGATATAATGTTTATAGAATATTTCCGAAAGGAAAATATGTTGGATTAACATAACATAACATTATGTTACATAAAATTACATAACATTAACAGTAAGTGGAAATTTTATACTGCATAAATAATATTGATTACGGATATTAAAATATAATGTTGATACTAAGGAGATTTCTATACTTTGTAGACGTCTTAATGTTTAATTATAATTTAATATAAAAAACAGTCGATATCGTAAATGTTTGTTCAATTTGAAATGTTGATAACAAAATTTAATAATTTTTTAAAATAAAATAAGACATCTTCTGCTTTAAAAGATTTACAAAAATACCGAAAAATAAGACAAATATAGAGAATGTAACTCTTATACTCAAGAGCCGCACAATTATAAAATCAATCGTAACATGATCCTCATCAAGATCCTTTTTAGCGAAGATCTCAATTGAAATGAAAGTTACATGAAAGTCACTTGAAGCGCCGTTGTCTGGAAATAAGGGGTTGCAACAGATTTTTTTGAAGTGGCATATACTTTATCTATGAACTATTTGTTTACCATTTTAGAATACAGTTATATACTGCACAATTGTTTGCATTCATTATTAAAATGCTCGGTTCTGGTAAAAAAGATTAGTGCTATTTTCAAATTTCAAAAAAACCAATTAGTTGTTTTGGAAACCGATATCATTTTGCCCATTGAACGATAATCTAATTATTTAGTATTCGAATGTGAGCGAATATGTTTCGTTTTATAATAAATAAATTAAGCTATATATTTAGTCAATACTTACGTAATAGGATTTTGTCATGCGGCACTTTGTACTGTACTAAATCAAAATATGGCGTTCTGCTCACTCAAACATATAAAAATGGTTGTGACTCATTTAAAATTCGAGCATTGTAATAACATTTCTATATTGACAACAATAAAATTACTTTTCAAACTTATAAAATAAAACACTGCCACTTTTCATAGTTCACATTTATACTTATTTTGATTACAATATTTTCTTGAAAAAACGAGTAAAAATGATATTGAACCTGTAAACTAATCTTACATGCTGAATTCCATCTTAATCATCTTACAATATATCCCATATTTGTGGGAAAGAGATATCAATTATAATGATTTGTTGACACAGGGATAAGGTTGCGTCCCCGAATTTTTTTAGGGATCAACAATTTTATCTCTTTTCCGTATAAATTAAATGTTTGTAAGAGCTTACCTTGGTCAGCAATGATCCTTTTTTTCTGGGCCTTTCATTATTATAAAAAATACACCAACAATACTCGTCTTTAATGTATCTGATACATATTAATTATAATTTATTCTTCAATATTTGCTGAACAAACAATTTCACTAGGAAAGGTAATAGACAACTTTGTTACAAACTGAAACTTATTTTAGTTTTGACAAATCGTTTTAAGTGAACAGTGGTACAAAATTTTACTATTTTTACTTATTTAAATCCAAATATACATATATATTACTGTAATTTTAGTATTTTACAATTTTTTTCAGATCAGAATACATTTTATTACTTTTTGAATTGCAAGAAATGTTGGAAACGCATGTAAGACGACATTTCTTCTATTTCGTGACACGTATTTTTAGTGATTTTTAACAATATTAAGCATTTTAAATAATAATTATATAAAGGAATTATATAAAACGACAAAATGTTCATATTTTTATAACAACATTTAACTGTTCTGAAATATTTATGAAAACGTATGATTAAAAAGTAGGACAGCCTATTAGACAAATAACACGCTCAACGTGCGAGATTATTGAACGATGGAAATAGAGTGAGTTAAAAAATAGAAAAAATAAATGGAATTTTTGGCATAAATGCATAAATGCATAAGGATATATGCATGACGGTAATTGAAAAAGATAGGCATCTGTATATAACAAACAACCAATTAACGAACCAATAATGTAGGGCAAAATCGATATACTCAAATATCTATAACAAACAGCTCATTTGCTTATCATATTTGCTGCCAGAAATATGTGATAAATGCGTTAAATTGCGTTAACTGGCAAAAATACACTTACATATCATAGTTGTGCTGTAAGATGTACTTGAATTGTTTATGTTATTAATTTATTATAAGAATAATTGCAAGTAGTTATAATTATCTATAGGCCTATAATTAAAAACTGAAAAATTTATAACATAAAGTGCGTTTCATACATGCAAAATATCCAATGTACAGTAAATTTAGTAGATTAATAGTATTTGAAAAATACACAGTTTGATATAATTATGTTTATCTAAATAAGAATGACTTATTTCACTTTATGATAATGAACTTTACGTTGTAGGTAATTTTTATAGGGATTTCATCGATGTTTATCCGGATCGTAATGTATGTTAAAGGAAATGTCTATGGTCTATCTATTTAAAACATCGTTAAAAATTACTATATTTAAAAAAAATTTATTGTGGACACTGTAAAATTAATTGCGTATAGTTTCTAACGTATATTTTCAAAAATATCGTATAAAGTTTTGATAATTTAAACCATTAAACCTTGTTATTGATTTGGATTAGAAACAATACATTTTTTAGTTTAATTTACTGATTAATAAATAATTATACTATAATTAAGTTAAGTTATGTATATTTTTATTGTGTTACATAAAAATTATTTTCAAAATATATAACGATTTGATAAATATAAATTTGAATAAGGAATAAAATCAAAATTATAATTTCATTAAACAATAATTTTCCATAATGGATTTTTAATTTTTTAATTTTTTTTATTTGTTCCAGGGATATTCAATTATGTTAAAAACAATTTTAATTATTCTGAATTTGTTATTGTGACTATTATGACATTACATTGTAAAACGATCAGAAGTTAAAGTTTATATTAATTACTTAAAGCAATTGGTACATGGATTGATTTGGAAGGTCATAGGGATATTTATGTAATAAAAATTAAATTACAATATTTCTTTATTGAAATATTTTCGAAAATTGTAAAAAAAAAACATTAAATGGAATTTTGTTTAACAAATTTGATCTATGAGTTTATATTGAGAAATGCGCAAGACCCATTCAAAAATAAAATATTCTATATTTTCTATACCATAATATATATGTAATAGACAAGTAACAACATAATAAATAATATATTCAGTAAAACCGTGACATAATAACATTTGTTTACAGATATTAAATAAACACAAATTAGAGTAGTTTTTTGTAATCCGGTAGTAATTTTTTAGTAAAGAATCACATTTTATGAAATCTATACATGTAATTTTACTTCAATATATATACTCTATATACGTAAAGATACTGTTTTTGTTGACTTTTATATAAATATAACGGGTGTGTTACAACAGTGTAAACCATTAATAAAAGTATTGTGTAGAAATGTTTGTAAACACAGTTAAATAATAAAATAGTGACATTATACCAGTTAGTAAGTGTACCTATTCCCAAATGGAATGTGAGGTTATCAACAAGTGGGTTTTCTATATATACAGAGGAAAATCCAAATGGAAACAATGTATTTATTACTCATCTATAAGGGGATCAAAGATAGAGTGGAATCTAACTTTACAGTTAAGTGAAGTGTGCAGCCGACCAAACATACATTATTAATTATGACCGACTATAAACAGAACATGTCTAAGATTCACGACAAGCAAAGAAAAGAAAGAACACAGGGAAGTGAATATATCAACAGTGCGTTTGGTTTTTTATCTCCAAATAATATAATACAGAATAACATATCCATCTTATTTACTTAACCCTGGAAGCACCAAGTTGGGGGGTCGTCGAATTGACCCATCAGAGTTACATAGTTTATTACTCAAAATCTATTAAGGTTATCAACTGAACATATTTACAGGGACTTTGACCAAATTCTAAATGCAGTTTTGATTACATTTATTTTCGTAGAACACATTTAACATATTACATATTTTCTGTTATATACTTGTTTGGGGCTTGTATAGTGATAACTATCATGACATCATTAGTGACAGTTGTCGCCAAAATAGACAGCTAGTAAACGAACGTTTGATTAGAAAATATAAATGACATATTTAAAGAATCACTTTGAAAAATTACATAATGATATACTAAATTGATAGAGCTAATATTTAACGGCATTCGCTAAATGACTATGGGTCAATTTGACTCCCCTCTTCGGCTGAATAGTTTTCGAAAAACGACTGGTGCTGCCAGGGTTCATACTACAAGGGAGGAGGTACATTTGTCCCACTTTTGCCAAATAAGTGCGTTCATTTTTAGAAATATAGTAAAAATAGCTGTTAATTATATGCCCCAGAATAGGACCAACATGATTTTTTTAATGTTCAGTAGAATCACCCGATTTTTTGATATCTTAAAGTCAATTGGTTACATTCTGGCTATATCTAGTGTAAATTACACTGATACCAGAAAGAATTCAACACAATGTAAACGTAATGAGTGTCGGGGTTATAACACATTTCAATAATATTAAATACATATTTAGCACAAAAAGTAAAAGCTGTCTCCAGATAATTTCTTACAAAATCTCTTCTTTATATATAGATATTTTTTAAATAAATACAGAAATCAAAGAACTCATATAAAAATAATATTCAGCGTGAATATGTTAAGTGATTTGTTTTACTGTAATTATATCAGCAATGTAGCAACATGGGTCCGTCGTAGGCAATTGTCGTCCATTCGATTCATAGAACTATTCGGCTATTTTGTAGAACTCATTTTCTGAAGTCCATCAATCAGTCAAATTAAATTTCTACCGACTGGTTATATACTGGAAAATAGATAATTTATATATATATATATATATATATATATATATATATATCGGTCAATATTTAATTTGTTGGTCATGTTAAGCTGAATAACAACAGTCTTTTGATAAAATGGAATTTCCTGTTTATTTCTTTAATCTCATAATGTTCCAATATTATGTATTTTTTATACAAGTTGAAAAAAAAACTGGAAAATTAAAAAAAAAAAAACAGTTTTTGTGGCAACTCTAATATAAACAAATAAATTCGGTTTGCTTGTATATGCAAAATGTGACGTGGTAGGTCCGAGAAAAAAGGAACACATATTGAGAAATCACCAGTTATTAAAATAAGTTCTAAGTAGAACAATTAAATAATGAACATGTATCTAGAAATGCATCTTCGGCTTAAAATGTTAGAATAAATCGATATAGACATTTCGACTAAATAGTAAACAGATTTGTTAGACGGCCAACCTAAGCTATCCTTATGAGGTAGGCTTTGGCAAATTATGTATTTTGCCACTGAGAAGAGTGTATTTCACCGATGTCCTGTTGAAACAGTCGACAATGAAGCTGGTCAACTTGCGATAGAGGTGCGTTCGTGCTGTCAACGTGAGGAAGTGATTCATGTCCGGATACACCTGTGGGAATCATCAATGTGAAATCTTTTGTCAATTTAAAGTAATGTAAAAACTCCAAAAATAGAGTAAAAATGGAGTAAAAATTATGTATTTTGATGTTATCAATTGTATTTTCCGATATATTGAAAACTATAAAGCTAGTACCACTGTAGATATGTTATATTTTACGGGATTCAGAATATCTTGGAGGTCTTCCTGAACTGTTCTGGATGATATTTTACTGATTTTATTTAAATATTTAAATGTAACATACAAAATTATATAATAAAACAAACAAAAAATGTTCCACTATATATGGAAAGAGTATGAAAAATATGAACATTGAATAATTAAATAACAAAACAATTATTTGTGGATTTTATAATTTTAGCCTAGATTGGATATTTGAATAATGATATTTATACATACTGTAAATGCCAAACGAACCACACTATATATTGTATATATCACATATACATATACTAAAAATGACATACCGCATAAACCAGACCATACAGCTACAGACCATATAATGTAAACAAACTATACAACCTAAATGACACATTCAATATGTATTGATACTATTGATATATTTAGTTTTGTGTCCTGGATAATGGCTTTAGTTAACATATAACCACTATAGGCATGACTTATCATCCTCCCATTTCCTAGGCCTGTGTTATAAGTACAAGTATAACTTGGTGGAATTGACTTCGCTTTCTTTCATTTTTGGTATTTTGAGTTTTTTCTAGGAAGTTGTACTCTTGTTATTTCCAGTTTTATTAATTCCTCGCCTTTCCCTTGTGTGTATCTTTTTTGTCGGTTTTCTTTGTTATATAGTTACCCTTTCTTTTGATTTATATTTTATTATTTCTGATTTATTTCTTTTCTTTCTATCTGGTGAGCTGATTTGGCTTGATGGTTCCAATCAATTTTAGAGATGGGTCCGCAATACATAATATGTTATATTCCTATTTTATTTAAATCAATTATATAATTGTGAATAGTACATTACTTTATTCGTTTAGAAACAGTCGATATAAATTGGTCCAAAGAATGCGATTAACATTAAAACAATGCGAAAACATTAAGTACAGTTTGCTGTTTGCTACAAATAAGCTAGTTAATCTATATAATTTATATTTAATACAGTTTCCATCCTTAAAATTAAATAAATAGATTGTAAATTGAACATTACATATTACAATTGTGTAGTTATTTGAAACAATTTGAATTTGAATTTGATATTAAAAAATTTTTTTTAATAAAAAAAATTCTGGCATTATCGCATGGCATTCTGAACAAGCTCAGAAGAGTTGCCTCACTCGACACTCGACAGACAGTGTCTGCCAGGGAGAGATAAGGTACACTGCTGGCAATCGAACCCGCTACCTTCACACTTAATCACCAGTGCCTTAACCGACTGGGCTATCTCACCAGTATTAAATACCAATATCAAAATATATTACATATAACAAAAATTACATTAAATTAAATTGAAATAACCAAATTGTATTACTGATAAAAATATATTGAATTAATTAAAATGAATGCAATTTTTATTAAAAACAAATATATATATATATATATACTGTATATATATATATAATTATTTTAGACCATAACAATATATGAAAAATATGAAGTCTAATGATATAATAAATTCTAATATTAAAAAAATATTTACACAAATTAATTATATGACTAATTATCTGTATTTGTCCAAAAAAATATGTTTTGTATAATTGAAAAAATATTATTTTTATTTATCATACTTGAAAACAATATTAATATAATAACACCATAATACAATTTAGCTTTTACATTTTTTCATTATCTTACATATAGAAATGGTTAAATCCAAATATATTGTATTTCAAAAAAGAATAAACACGTTCTATATATGATAGAAAACTTTTTTAGTTACATTTATTTCGCTTTACCGTTAATAAAATCTGTTAAGTTACTTATTGTCGGTAAACGGCTGATAATTAATAGCCGCCCAAATCAACACAATAAAAAACGTGTGTAAAAAAACAAAGAAACACCTCGATATTATTCCACCGTTTTCTAGCAAATGTAAAATTTCAATTGTATATTGTATATATATATAAATTCATTGGATTATATACAGTTTCGTATATATTATATTACATTAAAGTGAAGCTCGTATAATGTTTAGCCGGGCATTTTGACTTACCTAATTGTATATATCAAAAAACATAACAAAATGCCTTCCCAATTTTGTCTGATTTCGTGCAAGTTACCAAAACAACTAGCCTTTCTCTCTGTGTGGATTTGTTGTTAAGGATGATGTATTAAAAAAAGGGTTTCTCACTAAATAACGCCCCATTTTTATCCATTTATTTTGTAGGACTGTAACGTTTTAAATATTTGAATTATTTTGTCGTTTTCATTTTGCTGTCGTATTACGCAGCTCATCGCTAAGTTCACTAAAAGCACTGCATTCACTTTATGTAGAGCGATATAATATTCATCGAATTGTTTGTTTCTTATAGGCAGGAAATTACTTTTTGTCTTTTGTATTTAAATCTTTTGTTTGACCGGATAAGGCAAAAGCTTTTTTAGGCATATGATATGTTGTAACTTACGTTATAGTATGGTATTCATGTTTTGTAAAAAAAGATGAAAGAATAGTATATATCAAAAAGCTAAAGTTAAAATTTAAATTATGAAGAAAAAGTTTTACATTTATTTTAAAGTCAATTTTAAATAGGAAAAAACGAAGCAATTTAAAAAATATATTTACGGCATTTATTAAAGTTAATGAATATAAACTAATACAACTAAATATATTTAAATCATACACTATCTAGTGGATTCCCCGTTTAAATTTGGTAAATTAAGTAAGCGTTTATTTCACACGTCGTGAATTAAATTATTTACGCGTGAAATCTCACTATTTATTATAATATATCCATGGTTCATCATATAAATATAGGGGGTGTATACTTTTTATTATTCTTCGAAATATGTACCACTATTAATATATATCAATACCTATATTAAAATTGGGAAAAATGTATAAATTGATAAAAATTATTGTTTTTAAACATAAATAGCTTCTGCAGTTATTTAAATGATGTTATTAATGGAATCACTTGATCTATTAAATTGTAGTTAAACATAGTTAACATGATTTTCTAGATTTTTGGAGGGAAATATTATTTATAATAAAAAAAGTAATATATTGAATAACTAATTATAATTATATAATATAATGCAACCTTAATTAGCAAATAAATCATTACACACACACACATTTTACTGAAAAATACAAACAAAATGCTGTAGGTTTATATATATATATATATATATAATTACATTATAATGTAAAGACTACTAAATATACAATTAAAAACTAAAGAAGTTATGGCAAGTTATTAAAGCTTTTAAAGAGTGTAAATAAAAAATTTTAATTATTGAGTACTTTTTTATACCCATTATACCTATACACAATAAAATTAACAATTTAGCGAGTAACGGACAGTCAGCAAGTTGGCTATACTTACCATTGTGCTGAATTCAATTCCTTCGTCAACCAGAGATTTGATCAGTTGTGCCGAATTGGAGAAATGGACATTGTCTAATAGTGTAACAAAGAAGATAAGATGGTATGGAAGGATCACACTATTATTGTATTATTTCAGCAGTAATTTATTTATATATGCGCGTCGTCATTTTGAAAACAGACCACTTTTTAAAACTAGTTTTCGTAAACATTTATGTATGGTTATAAAAACATATCTAAATGTATTATATCAACTATTTCGCTATGTTAATTTACAACATATATGTACAACATGTGCAGGAATTTTATTAAAACATTAAAAAAAATATTAATAACAAAATCCTTATTAATTTTTGTCAGAGAAATTTTATCCCAAAGTTTGGAAAACAAATATTTTAAATTTTTTAATAAATTGTTTAAATTAGTATAAATTAGTACGATAATACAGAAAAGTTAAATAATTTATTTATTTATTTTAGAATTATTTTGAATAAATACAATATCGACCTTCAAAAATACCTTTCAATTGTTTTTCTTAGCTAATTTGAACATTTAAAGTCCTTCAAATGTATTTCGTTTGTTTATCTAAGCTACTTTTGCATTGACGTTCTTGAAAAATAGTTCAAATTTTCTCCTGATTTAAAAACAACCTTGTTATACATAAATTATTTCGTAATATACAATAGTTATAATTATACAACTTAACACATTTTCTCATATCTGTCCATATTAAAACCGATTAGGCAAAACATGACTGGTTTATCAAATTGCGAATTTGTTAAAGTCAGTACAAAAAATATTGTATTTTAATAAAGAGTGAGTTTTTATTTACCAATTTATATTCTCCTTCTCCTATATTAAAAAGAAATCGACAAAATATGTGTGAAAAATCAATTTTAATAATGTAGGGTATTATTTTATCAATAATAATTCCTATCTACGATATAAATTTACTGCAATATTATTATATATTATTTTGTTGAAAATTTAAAACCTTTGAGAAACATTCTTTGATTTATTCAAAAAAGTAAATTTAACTAAAATTACGATTATCAATTGATTTCTATATAATAAAATTATAATATACATATTTCTTTATGAATAAAAAGTTAACAATATATTTAACAAGTTGTAGCACTTACATACCACTATGTTCCCATCAAAAACCAAAAGAATAACTAACCGAATAAAAGATAACCTTCTACAATCGCATTACCAATCTTTTAAAATTGAAAAATACTCCTCAACTAAGATTCAGTATGAACAAATTCAGTAAATATAAGATTCCAAAATCAAAGCATGACAAAAGTATCAACTTTTTTTATGATTAAATTAATAATAAAATAAAACTAATGACACAAATAAAATTATGCGAAATAATTACGCAAATTATTAAGATATCCAAAGTTAATTCTAAATAGATTATACTTAAAACTTAAGAGGCTTAAAATACGAAATAAAAAAAGTGAGAAAACATACCGTCTCCAGTTCCATGAACAAGCATAAAGTCTTTGTTTTCAAAGTTTTTTGCCAAACGTGCAACATTCGTGTGCTGGAGAAGGAATAGCAGAGATATAACGTGAAATATTAAAAATATCAACGGATGTGTACACAATTGAAATACGAGTGCTAGTGTTTGATAAATTAACCTTCGGATGGGCCTTATTAATTTATATAGTAATAAGTAAACATTTTCCATAAAACATTTAATGCAATATTTTTTCCTTCAGTTCTATGACACATAAATGTAAAATATCCATTTTTTATGAGAAATATATGTGCGACTAGACACTGTATAACAGAGTTATTGCGATATAAAAAAAGTGTATAATTGTCATAACATATACCTCGTAAGCTGCTGCGTTCTCCCCAATTAAACCCAAATATCGCTCCGTGTATCCAGTATCTAGAAGAGAATTGAAAGCGATTTAGCCTTTTCAGGCAAAAAACTTCATTCATTCAAAACATTCAAAATCTTTCAAAACTATCCGAATCACTTGCTGTAAATAATGCAATAAATTTTACAATATTGAAGATAAGAAATAATTCTCATGTGTGGCATAATAAAAACAGTCTTATAACACGGCTTAATGGTTGGTTTACAATTAAAATTAAAACTGTCAGAGTTTGTATTTTGAACTAAATAGTATAGTATCTTTTATATAGATTTTATATGGAATTACATTTTTTTATAATAATCAACTGTACTTCCGTTTTTGATTGTGTTCTCTGAATGTTAATACTTGGGTCACAACGCCTTTGTCATTAAGGTGCTTAGTTGAAACATACGTTTTTAATATCCTCTTTTAGCAATCTGGTACAGTACGACAATAAGCATAGTAGCAGATTATGTGTTCTGGAATGTAACACCAGCCTTGGGAATGACCGATTGGGTAAGACGCTGGTTTTCGGATGCCAGGGGTATTGTCTCGGAAGAGGTTTGAGGCTACCCTTGGGGCTCTCCCGTTTCTGGCTATAGCAGCGTCGAGATATTAGTATGGAAACATGAGTTTAGTATGAAAAACATGAGTGACCGTGGCTTCTTGTACAGTAAGAGTCATTGGTGAAGTAAGTACGCTTTATAAACTACTCACTGCTCGAGAATCAGGGCCCTCGATCCGTCTTTAAGTGTTTATTAAACAGATTTCGACGCTAAATACATAATTTAATGATATGATCAATGACATATTGTGTTCAATTGTGTTGATATGTCATATAAAATACTCCTATGATCATCATATTAGCGATCATTTAACATTAAATGTATTCATTTTCATTCTACTAAGACATTTTAATTTGTTGACTTGGAATCGAAGCCGGGGCAGCCTTATACTTTGTTTATATATTAAGACCAAGCAATCGCCACTTTCATTATAGGTTTGTTAGGACTTACCATAGTAACGGAAATCAGTCACTGGGGCCACTGCGATTCCACATCGAATTAAGTCGTAGTTTGGATTACCCAGGAGGTGACCCACTGAAAATCCTCCGTAAGACTGAAATAATATAACACAAATATCGGAACTGTGGAAAGTAAAGTGCAAATGATAAATACAATTAAATATATATGCGTACACAACATGGTTTCGTAAAGAAATTTTAAATGAAAACTTTAACATTATTTATTTGAATGAATATATTATTTATACATAATTAAAATTTAAATTGAGTCAGTATACTCATGTAGTGACGTAATAACGTGATGGAAATAATTAAAATTGATTATATATATACAAATATATACTTATTTTTACATATATATTTAACTATATATTTAATTAATCTAATTCATAAATCATTATTACTACCTTCATTAAAATTACTTAATACCTTCAGCTTAAAAATATTTCTAAAGATACTATGTAAATTCTGACAAACATTAGCAAAAATACAAGATAAAGATTGTATTACTTTATTCTGCAATCAATAAATGCGTATTATATACTACAACAGTATTAATATCAAAACTCCCGAGTGACAAGTCAAACCTTAAAAGTACATAGTACATGCGCACATATTATGTACTATGTACTTTTAAGGTTTGACTTTTGATATTAATACTGTTGTAGTATATATTATGCATTTATTGATTGCAAAATAAAATGATACAACCTTGCTGCTGTATGTTTGCTTTATAAACCTTGTTTAGATGTCTTTTCAGCCCGATGCTGATGCATGGTGTACGTGTATGCTGCATGGTGTACGTGTATGCTGCAGGTTGAGGGAAATTTTTCAACTTTTATCTCGAATTTATTAGATTTATACATTTGGCGAAATTGTATGCGACATTTGATTGTTACTTTTTCAACGAGCTGTAAACATGTTGCAATTACGAGCAACAAACAACTAATATAAGTTGGCATTAGACTTTAAGGTAGCAAGAAGTAAAATGTAAGTTATCAGAGTTTTGAAATTGTAAAATGCAATGTATATTTTTTATAGTTAGGTAATTTGTAAAATTATCATATTTTTTCACCCATAATTAAAAAGAGAAAACAAGTTTTGTATTGGTCAACGTTACAGGAATATACTTAATTTTAATAAATAATTTACAAACTAAATTAAATTTTCCATAAAAATAACCAATTTCACGCATTTTCAAGTTAAAACCAGTTGGTGACAAAGTCATAATATACTTTTAAAATATAAAATAAACTCTTTCTCCCCATGTTATTTTGTTTTGAATCCACTATTTTCTAAAATGTAAACCTTCAACTATCGTTCTACTATATCTATGGTTAGATTGTCCAAAAGGAATAAGAGCTTTCATCTTGATTATCACCACTTCTCATTTTTAAAATGTTATTTTGATCTCTGTTTAATCCGGTATTAAGTCGTTTTTGTGTTTCTCCAATGTACCATTAATTGCATTTTTTTTCAATGTAAGGCATATATTATAATTTCAGAATTACGTGAACCATATTTTTCTGTTGTGTGGGTTTTTCATTTATTACATATTTGATATTTTCTATTAGATGATTGCAACGTTTACAATTTATCATGTCGCATTTATTTACTATATATTAAGAAATTATTTACTAGGAGAGCCGGGGTGTATTTAGCTGTAGTTATTTAAACGCAATTAATAGTGGTTTTAAAAAGACGTTTTTTAAGTATTTCATTTTATGTATAAGTATGTTAAAATATGTTGTGATAGTTTACTCAAAGAGCGGAGTCGTTAAAGATACTGTATGACACAGGGAATTCTACATGTTGGTGTTATATCAGACACTATGACGTCATAATCAATATTCGATACTATTGCTTCGGTTGCTGGTTGCTGGGTTGGAAAATAAATCTGTCTTTAAATTAATTTTCATTTTTTCCTTTGTTCTAAAATGACGCATACAATTTATAAAGGTGTTTAACTTTTCTATTCTGTGAGGTCAGAGGAAATATATTTTAATCCAATAATCTTAACCAAAGAGTTTGATTTCGAACTTGCTTTAATTTCAAATTTAGTAAGTAGGGCTTTCTTTCAAACTTTTGGCATAAATAGGCCTTATAGTACATTGCCGAAGTTAGGAGTCACTGCGAAGTTCCCTTACCTGTGCTACATGTTTGTATGAAAAATAATCCTAAAACTGAAAACAAATTCGAGTTTAAGATAAGAGTGAAGATTCTTAAAATATCAAAATATTGAAACTATATTATATCATCATATTTTAATAATCATTTATGTACACCATACATTGAAATTTATAGTCTAAATTATATTTCGTACCCTTTTCAATTTAATATGTTTTAATATCAATTGTAGATAGCGGCACACCAGTTATCGCTAGCATTTATGACATTTGCTTAAAATACTGATTATTTAAGAAAAAATAAGCACTTGCTGCAGATGTGATGTAATTTTATTACTACAAATTTTCGAGGTTATACCTCTTAGTCA
>JAUZND010081844.1:5828-15964 GCA_034780555.1 Coelogynopora nodosa | reverse complement strand
AACGGCACAACTGATCCGTGTGGCTCGCGACCAAAGTGATTGGAGAAGAATTGTTCATGACATCACCAGAAATCGTCTTCGATTTGATGGCAACAGGTAACAGGTAAATGGATATCCGCTATAAAGTTAATATAAACTAAATAATGAACTTGAATATGTATGAATATATAAACATTTTAAAAATGAGACCAAAATATAACACCACGCTTAAAAAATTGAATATGTTCATTTCGTAAAAAGTTATACATATATTATCAAGTTAATAAAGAACTTATATGTACTGTATATAAAGTAATTTTTTATATATTAAATATTAATAAATATATTTTTTAATAATTTTAAGGAAATACCACTTTGTATTTTCTTCAATTTTTAAATATGAATATGTGACAGAAACGATATTTTTTTAAATATTAAAATCATACGTTTATAAGTAAGCTAAAGTTAAAGATTAAGATGTTCTCATTATATAATTCCAATAATGTTTATTCCTAGTTTGTTGTAATTTTTTAATAAATATTTTGTTCTATTTTAGCTTTATAATTGGTATTTTATATCTGTCAAAACGTGTTTCCAAAATTATGTCATAAGCCAAAAATAAGTCGAACATTATTAGTATTTAATATTATTTACATTACAGTACACCACAACCGCAAAGTGAACTAAAAAACGTGTTCAAATACTATTTTTATAAATCTACATATATATTATATAATGTAGTATTTCGTAATAAAATAATCTTTAAAAGTATTAGAATACACAAATCCTTTTACAAACTTATGTATATCAAATAATTTTGATTAATAAAAGAATCAAAACAGGATTAAATATAATTATTTTATAGTGATTTAAGTGTTTTCCAATAAATGAAAAGATACTAAATATTCAGGATAAAACTGGCAAAGTATCCCCTGCATCTAAACTGGTCTCAAGTAGTATCATCAAGTAGTATCATAGACAACTTATCTTGATAAAAAAACAGTGTGAGAACAAGGAAATAAAGTGATTACAAAAATAATTATCAACGAAAGTAAAGCTATGCGTAGAACACACCAGCTGCACTTCATCTTATAGGCCATCTCAATATAATACGGCTCGTAAATACTAAATAAATAGGTCACTAATATAGATCATTTAAAATGTAGGTCAAATGTATCATTCATTGATAATTAACTTCATATTATTTTATAAATAATAAACTGCCGCATATAGGTATATATTATACAAACTAATTCATTCATCGGTAATAAAGTTACAAGGGTCATCTAGGATAAAACATATATAGGTCATCTAGAATAGAAAATATGTAGGTCATCTAGCATACAAAAATATCTGGGTCATCTAGGATAGAATGTATATAGGTCATCTAGAATAGAAAATATTTAAGTCATCTGGCAGAATAATTTCCATGAAAGCAATACAAACAGGTCATTTGGATAATATTTAATTAAAAAAATGCCATATTATCATATGAATATAA
Source organism: Coelogynopora nodosa (assembly GCA_034780555.1). NCBI lineage: Eukaryota > Metazoa > Platyhelminthes > Proseriata > Coelogynoporidae > Coelogynopora > Coelogynopora nodosa. The sequence continues at coordinate 14,484 of JAUZND010081844.1, read as the reverse complement.
TTATATGCAACAAAACATTATTTTAATCAAAATGTGACTCTTATATTTTGTATCTGCGATATTTAAACAATATTTTAATTATTTGTAATATGTACATACATAGCCAAGTATAGTAACACAGTAAGATGTGATTTTACAGAAAGACGTACTATCAATTACTTTATACACATAAGATGCATCAAAAAATTACAAATATAAACCACATGGTTAATGGTTTTCTCAATTACTATAGGATCTATACTTTTATTTGCTAACATTATATTCAATCTATATATTTTTAGTTTTAAATATAATATTCAATCTATGATAACGTTGGTTATTTTGATATGAATTGTTCCATATTGCTGTACATTAAATCGCCAAAAGACAGAATCCATCCTTTAATTAATTATTGAAAACATTAAAATATATTTGTAATGAAAATAATGATTGGATAAACCACTATATGGAAAAAACATGACATTTTATACATGAGTTATTATTTATGAATATATTGTATATTTGAAGAGACCATATGAATTTCTCAAATTGCTCAACTATAAATAATATTTAGTTATATCGACTATATTGGTCCAGTATTCTACCACATCGACGCTCCGGATATTTTAATAAATTAAAAATATATGTTATACAACAAATAATTCGTTAATAGAAACAATAGATCGTTTAGTATTGTTAACAACATTAAAGCTAATTATATTCATATATACGCGTGGTAAAACTAGATCGCTACAATCTAGTATGTTCACATTTTAAGATGAACATCAAACAATCTCTCTGTCAACGTAATCCGCAAATCAATAACATAATCAATAATCGATTTGTAGTCAATGTCGATGTGACAGGATAGAAATGCGGGAAGCAATATATCACAACTAATAAATTTAATAAAAGTTAATTCGATAATTTGCTTCAAATATATAAACTCGAAACTAGAGTAAAGCTGCACCTGACGGGAATAATTTAAGCGGAAATTAAAAATGTGCTTATTTTTATTAAAACGTTAACAATATATAATAAAACACATATAACAATATGTCAGAGGCTCAAATAAGGTGGGGTCTAAGGGGTTTGAAGACCTCCCTTTGAGAATATTACGCCCCTATGTAAAACAATTGAAAAGTGTATTATATTTTGAAATTAATGCATATTTATAGTGATTTAAAGAAAATAGTTGGTGTCCCCAAGAAACATAGACCGCACCCCTTGAAAAATACTCTAATTGCGCGCTTGATTTGTTTATTACTATGTTATATATTGAATTTAAATAAACTTATTTGTTTATAGTAATTGTTTTATTTTAGGAATTTTAAAAATTTAATATAATAAAATAATCCTGTTGAAAATTCTTCCTAAGGGACGACACTTGTGGTAATTTTGGTTTTTCAGTAACTAACAAGTAAATTAAATAAAAGAGACATCTGTCGTTAGGCTTATATGAATTTGTCCTACTATATATAGCTTTGTTACACATGTATATGTTTATTATATACAATTGGCAACTTCAAAATTAAGTATTTTACATATTATAAAAAATTAAAAAATTGCAAATCCAATAAATCAACAATAAGACAGTCGTTTCAACAATCGACAAAAAAATAATCATTCTAGAATAAAGGTCATCTCCGAATCAGTTTGAACCGACGAATTTAATTTAACCCCATTAGTCTCCACTCCAATTGTCCGTGTTGTGTTCCTGCGGATTACTGACGGTGTCATCGAGGTGGCTACGTCCTCCATACATTTGCACATAACACCCCCCCTGCGGGTCACTTTCTCAGCGGACACTTTTGTGGCAACATGAGGATGACAGGATGAAATCCTTGACGTGGTCATATCTTTTATCAATTCATGGGGTGTGCCACTTGTCACTATCTCCCCTTGAGACACGGTCGTATGAACTAAAGGACGGCTAGAGGTTGTTACTGTTAATGTAGGTGGCGTGGAGAAGTCACTCGTCGATTGTACACACTGAGTTGCTAAGGATACCGTCACCGGGTTGTACATAGTCACGTCAAAATTCACAGAGACTTGGCTATGTAGAACAGATCGCTGTGTAGATTTCCCTGCAGACGAGAGAGTTTGGGTGCAGGCAAAGGTCCGCGAATGAGGAATGCTGGAAGTTTCAGAGCAATGACTGGTGTTGGTGCGGTGTGGGGCGAGATTTTGGTCCACTTCATTATTAAAACTGTTGCCGGAGGATGGCAAAGGAACAGATAGCCGCATTGGCGATGATGAATTCTGATGGAGAAATAGAGGACGAGTGGTGGCCCCTCTTCTGGGGTTCATGGGAGAAGGCGGTATTTGAGGGGATTTTATATTTTTTTCTAATATATCCAGACAGCAGACTTCGGTGCTGTTTTGGACCATGTCAAGAAAGTGGAGTTCACGCCTGTTTTTAGGATATTGACTAGCTTCTTGCGAACTAGAGGCACATGCTGAATTGGTTTGTTGTTCACTCTGGGTTTTATTTGTACTGGCAGATTTCACAGGTTGAATCAAATGACTAGAAAATTGTTTCACTCCATTGAGGAATATTAATGGAGTTTTAAAGTCAGGTGAATCTGCGCCGAACACACTATCTGGTGTACAGTTACCATTGTTGTTCAGCAGTACACATGAACTCGACGATTCACTTTTTGAAAAATATTGACCAGAATTTCCCGCCGGAGAAATTACTTGAAGCGCTTGCAAGTTAGGTTGGCCACCTGTGTCACTAGAAGATGTTGAAAGGATTTCGTATTCCTCAAACGAGGGTTCCGCTTGAAGGCGTGAACGCTTGTTGTTAAATGAATTGGTTATTTTATTCCCCAGTTCAGTTGGCATAAGAAGACACTTTTCTTCACTGTCTTCTTCGTCACACTCAGGTATGTCCTCGGAGCCGCGCCAAAATCCTTTGTCAGCAAGGGTTGCAAGGGAGGGCCGTCTTCGGGTCAACTGGTTACTGATTCTATCAGCCAGACTTTCCACCGACTTGGTCGAAGTAGTCAACGCAGGTCGAGCCTTGGCCTGTTGAATTACAGCCGGCTTATTGTACGATTTGTACGAGGCGCTCAGTGAATAACTACTCCCGGAAATAGTTGCCGACGAACCGTAGGCAGCGGCTTTTGAGTTACAGCTGCTGTCGCGAGTATCGATCTCAGGCATTGTCTGCGACTTGACGAGTCGCTTCACGGGTCTATTCGGCAGGTCTGACCCGTTGAATGTCTTGCTTTTCGCCGCCGAAGATGCGTCAAGGTACGAAGACGACTTGTTGTATCGATGACCATTCATCGGTCGGCACCACATGGGCAGCGTCTCTCGACAACAGTTGGTATGCTTCTGCGTGAGCGCAAAGCTGGGAATGGAGTCCTGGCAACGACGCAGGAAGTCTTTCTCCAGATCGGAGGGAAACATGGCGCTTATCGCGGTGATAAGCTCGACCTTCTCGCGCGAGTTGATAATCTTTGCGAGCGAGGAGCAGAGGGTGTCCAGCGAGTTCGAGTGTCGATAGATGCGAATCACGTGCTTCAGGATTGCGCGCTCTTCTGTGTTGAGCAGCTGATGGGCCATTCGGCGTAGGGTTGCACTTTTCCGTATCCGCTGAGTCATGCTAGGCACAGAAATTGATCCAGTCGGAAGTTTTAATGCAGTGTCAGTTGTCAGTAGAAAAGCTTGGGCAGTAAAGCATTGTACAAAATATTAATATAAGTTCCTTTCCTGGTTTATTGAATGCGTTGACAATTGTAAACGTCAACAGAAAACTGGTTAGTTTTGTTGAAAATTGAAAATCAATGACTGAAAAAGGTAAACTGAAAGATAACGTGGATTGGAAGAAGATCGCTCTTTTGTAGAATCAAATACGACGAAAGAAATCTAAAGATAGAAACGCAATCGATAATTTGATGATGCAACAATTATTTGGGAACTGGAGGAATAAATAATATTCATAAATTATAATTCAAGAATGTTAACTACTTTCCCAACTTTCTCGCTAAAAGTGTTTGGATGATTTCAGTCATTTTCTTCCCCACTAATGAAATGTCAGCTAGTAAATATAATTCCATCCCAATATAATCATTCTGTCTGGCATAAATAACTGTGTTTTAATTCAGCCATGCGAAGACGTAGCTTCCATATATCAACTTCCCCGGCTTATATAGTGTTAATAGATCTGACAGTGTACAGATGAAACTTTAAAAATAATCAACTCACCTCAATCGATTATCTACTAACTACAATCTATCGAATTATAGTAAATCTTCCGGACTGATTAATCAACATTATGCGGCTAATTAGAAAGTTTGGCTTTCTTTAATGAGAAACAACAAAACAAGCCGGCGTAATTAACTCAAACTAAAATCAGAAGTAAATCAGACTTACTGGTTTATTGATTTTAGCAAATGGTATTAAGCGCAACTCACTGCAGTGGGTGCTATTTGGTTCAGCATACACTCGGTTATATAAATTAGGAAGTACATGACGACATTTTATGGTACACACTCTTAGACATTATTTTTGTCATATTTTAATATGATTTAATTGCATAAGATGACGATCATTTGCTGGTATTTGTGGTGATTATGTACTGATAGAGTCTCCAAACTATATAAAACAAAAGTACAGAAACAAAACAATAACAGCTATTGAACACTAAAATTACAATCAAACTGTTCAATTAACTTGTAATCTGACATTTTAATTAAAATTGTCTGCGAGCACCTCTAGATTAAAAAATAAATATTGACAAAAATTATTCTATTTTGATAGTTTAAAACGATCGTACGATACATTACTTCATGCACAGCATATTAAAGTTATTCTTTCAGTATAACTTATAAGCAATGATGTACATTACAATCAACACAAAACCTTTTTAATAAAGTTATAGTATATAGGTAAAAATATATTTTAAAATCTGAAACATATTTCATTATTTGTTTGTGAGCAGTCTTTTGTTAATGAAAATGGGCTGACTTATTTACTATTAAATGAACTTTCTAAATTAAAATGATTAATCCCTTTACATACGACTAATAAAATTAATACGGCCCTGTTTTCAGGTGCAGAGGAAATTAATAATATTTTTAATTATGGCTGCATATAGGATTAAATTATGCAATTATAGTTACTGTATATAAATGTAGATATAAGTGCAAACCATTCATTTATAAACTAAATAATCTTTAATTCTGATAAAATTGAATAAAAATTGTTTATACATCCCAAAAGAATCTTACTCACGATTCTCATGGGAAAGTAATTTTTTTCTTACAGATTTATACATGCGTTTTAAATGTCTCCAAGATTTTGGCGACAAAACTGCGAAGGTAAATTTAAAAAAATAACAATATTTGGGTCGAAACGAATTTTATATTATAATATGTTGAGTTCGATAAAAATTAATAATAAATTTTTACAACGTTTTTTAATTATAATAATTTATTTTTTATTTTTATCGCAATACAAAATTTAAAATAATTTTGTAATTCTGTAATTTACATAATAATTAAAATTATATATTTAATAATTTCATAAATGAATATAGTCTACTAAATTATATTTTAGGGAGGAAATAATGTCCTTTCAATATTTTATCAACTTTTGTTTTCGTTTTACGTTAAAATAAACTTGTAACGTAGTTAGTCACCCCTTCTGCTAATTCTATTGGTTAATTGTTTTAACAGAAAACACTGATATAGCCTACAGATGTTGTTACTCGACTATAGCTTAATATTTAGCGTGTACCTTTTTCTTAGTGTGTTGTACAATTCAGCTGAAATTACACTTATAGTTACCGTTATTGGTTGGTTGGTGCGCTTTGTTTAATTTAATATTACTTCATTGATTTATATATTCGTATATCTAAAGCTTTTTAGTAATTATTAATAGCTAAATAATAATTATGTATAAAATAAAAGTGTCCCTCCACTAAACACTAATTTACGTAACAGTTAATTTTGCGAAATTTGGTAAATAAATAGAATGATGAACAGAACATGTAGGCACATTTATATAAATTATTCTACTACATCTTTACAATAATGTATCCTAAGAAAAACATTAATATTTTGGAACAAATTTAAACTCACAATATTTTAAAATTTATAAATCAAAAGTTATGCTTAATAAAAAAATTTACGTAAGAGCTATATTATATATGTTGCATTAATATACTAGCTTTTTATTTATTATAGTGTGTTTCTTGTTATGCCTTAATACGTTAATAACAGTATTTATTTAGCTATAGGTTGTGTAAGACAAACAAATAATAAAATATGTGCCTCGTCTTTATTTACGTAATGGATAGTTTTCCTAATTTACGTTACATTATATTAATTAGGGAAATCATACATATATAAATATGAGTATATTAACTATCTTTTTTTGATCTTCGGAAATTGAAAATACATTTCCTACTCTTTTCTGTAAATATTTAAAATTTTACATAAAATCAAACGAAGGCTTCAAATAAATATCTGAGTATATAATAGTTCTATATCTTAATCTTTATTTCTCTGGTTTTTTTACACATAATAAAACGTGGAACATAATTTAGTATAGAAATAAATATTTAGTTTTACACATTTCAGTGTGTTAAAAATGTTATGGCGAATGGTGTATGTTTAAATTTAACTTTGTTACGGACGCTTTAGATATCAAAGAACGTCAACGACGATTCCGCGAGAGGAAAAAGAAAGAAAGTCAGAGAGTCCTGAAAAATTACGTGAATGATCACGATTTAAGCAATCAATCGCCGTGTTCAAAAAGGGAGGCAGATCATCAAAATATATGTTTTAAAGTTTTATGACAAGCATATTTGAGCAAGTCCTTTTTCGATGGAAACACCTAAAATGGAGCAATCAGGACCTTCATGAGAAAATATTTATATAAATTGTAATATTACGGAAAAAACTATGTTTTTTAAGCAGTAGGCCCATCACGAAGCCACAAATAATCCACGCTGTTGATATAAATGAAAATAAATCAAAGTAACCTAAATTAATTTAGTCATACTTGTATTAATGCATAAAATATAAATGAATAAAGAATTTAAGAAATATTTGAGCAATTCGAATTCACCAAAATCTAGAGTAAATACAATTATTCGCGATATGGGCCGGTAAGTGTCTCTTTCAAAAGTTGACAATAACACAGTCTTGTATTTAACGAAAGCGTTATTGATAAGATTTCAGAACGTCGACGTAAAGATGGAAAATTCAAGGGAAACCGTTGGCCTGAATTCTATGTGGAAAAATAACGAAAAAATATCGATTCATTAAGACATATGGCTGAATGAGTATAGGGAGTGATAGCCTAGTTGGTTAAGGCGCTAGGGATTGAGTGTGAAGGTTGCAGGTTCGAATCTCAGCAGTGTTCCTCATATCTCTCACTGGCAGAGAGCTGTGTTTGTCGAGTGATTAACAACTCTTCTGAGTGTGTTCTGTATGTTTGTACCAACAGAACCTCTATGTGTTTTCAAACTATATAATCTAAAATATATATAAAAAAACAGTTTCAATTCTGTCCTCAAAAGCATTTCACGAAATGTCTAATTTCAAGATGTTGAATTCAAACAGAAATGCCAATTTAAATATTTAACAAAGATTCTGATAATGTTAGCTGCTTCCTTGAAAGAGATGACAACTCTTGATTATTATCTAATGAGGCGATAGTACCATCGGCACGTGTATTCTTGATACATTTCCTGATAGTTTGCTTGGAGAAGCTTGAATGAGGATGATGTAAGAATTTGAATAAGCGTAAAATATATCAAAGACATTAAGTAACTTGATAAATGTTATGTAGACAGTATACAAATGTCAGTTTGATGAACTTATCTATGTTACCGTACATGGTTATGCTAATAAAATAGTCTATTGTTATAAAATATCTAATTTACGTAACAAAAATCCCTTGTGCTTTTAACCTGCGTAATGTTAAATTACTATAGGAAAGATATGTTATGCTTTTTTTCAAATATGGAAATATGGCTATTATAAGGATATTGGCTTGTAATTTACACGTACAAAAATTATATAATACTAAACATGTGTAATTTGTTTTGTCTTGGGGGTGGAATTTAACATAAAAAATGCACTTTATGAGAAATAAAACTTGCGCGGTTCCCGATAGAAAGTGAAAGAAACTAAAAGATTGGTCACCTAGCGATGAAAAGATCTATGACAATCTGGCTTATCGTTGGTTGAAACTAGAAAGTACAGTGCTGAGGCCATACCCGATGTAAAAGGATGCAGTGGTCCATCGCTAGTTCAATTCGATTGTGGTTAAGTGGTCATCGGTAGAAACCCCATAATTTTATTTGTGTCATTATGATGTGCAAATAAACAACAACATAATTTTTTAACTATTTATATCAATTAACATATTATAAAAAACATTTAAAATTTCAAAAAACAAATATAGTGGCATATCCACTACTTTCCAAATGTCTAAGATCCGTCAATTTTATCCCCCAGTAAATAATGTATAGCAGTATTTTAATACAACTGATATATTTGTGTACAATATAATATATCATATTTCAGTGTGTTTAAATCGTTAAAAGTTATTTAATTTTTTTTTAAATTAATAACTGTATAATATTACAGTAAATTGCTTAAAACAACGCCAAAACATTTGTATTTCTTGGGGGGGGGGGGGGGGGGGGGGGTGG
>JAUZND010081833.1:0-15966 GCA_034780555.1 Coelogynopora nodosa | reverse complement strand
TGACATCAGTGACATATTAAAGGTGACATGAGTTACATATTGAAGGTGACATCAGTGACATATTGAAGGTGACATCAGTGACATATTGAAGGTGACATCAGTGACATATTAAAGGTGACATGAGTTACATATTGAAGGTGACATCAGTGACATATTGAAGGTGACATCATTGACATATTGAAGGTGACATCAGCGACATATTGAAGGTCACATCATTGACATATTGAAAGTGACATCAGTGACATATTGAAGGTGACAACAGTGACATATTAAAGGTGACAACAGTGACATATTGAAGGTGACAGGAGTGACATATTGAAGGTGACATGAGAGACATATTGAAGGTGACAACAGTGACATACTGGTGACATCAGTGACATATTGAAGGTGACATCAGTGACATATTGAAGGTGACATCTTTAACATATTAAAGATGACATCAGTGACATTTTGAAGGTGACATCAGTGACATATTGAAGGTGACATCAGTGACATATTGAAGGTTACATCAGTGACATATTGAAGGTGACATGAGTTACATATTGAAGGTGACATGAGTTACATATTGAAGGTGACAACAGTGACATATTGAAGGTGACATCAGTGACATATTGAAGGTGACAACAGTGACATATTGAAGGTGACATCAGTGACATATTAAAGGTGACAACAGTGACATATTAAAGGTGACAACAGTGACATATTGAAGGTGACATGAGTGACATATTTAAGGTGACATGAGTGACATATTGAAGGAGACAACAGTGACATATTGGTGACATCAGTGACATATTAAAGGTGACATCAGTGACATATTGAAGGTGACATCAGTGACATATTGAAGGTGACATGAGTGACATATTTAAAATGTACATGCTGTTGAAAAAGTCTAATTGATAAATAGATTAATTTTTTTTTTTTATATCGATGGAACAAAAAGCAAGTAACGTTAAAAAATAAAATAATAAAATTAATTGAATTAAATTGAATTTAAAGGCATTTATAAACTAAACATACCATACTTTTTACATCCACATAAACAAAAAGAATTACTGCAGGAACTTATTAACTTTTAATGTAAATAGTTTTCGGTATTTGATTTTCGACGTATACTTAATATAAATCACATAAAAATGTATATATTCATAAAATTGTTAAAGAGTCAAATTATGAATTTTTGATATTGTTTTTTAAGCGGTTTCTATAGATTCCGTCCAACACTAAACTAAAATAGTCAATTCTTGGCATAACTCAACATAAATTAAATTTAAATCAATTTTATTAAATTTTTAATCTGACACAAAAATACTTTTTAAACAGACCCATACTTTCTTGATTCATTGACACAATTAAATAACCTACGTTTGGTAATTGTTTTAAGAACATGTTTTATCCCAAAACGAAATAATACAAGTGCAAATCATTTATAATATCCTTAAGCAGACAATTCAATCGAGCCTCAATTAAGCCAAACTTACCAAAGAACTGGAACTTCTTGATGCCTTCGTTATCCGTGAACCCGACGCAGTCAGCGCAGACTCTGTCCTTATTGGCCACCACGACAGTCTTGTCGACTGTGCAGACGCCAGGTCGCGGCAGCTGATTGGCGTAAAACTGGAGGCAGCTGCTGCCCTCGTCGGGGCCGGAGCTCGCCTTGAAGCAGGCGCGATAGTGGAGCACATCAGGGAAAGTGGCGAAGAGGCCCGGGAAAATGAGAATCTGCCGCGATTTGAGCCCTGCAGTGTGCACAGGTGGCGGGTATTACGTTTGAGATGTTGAAGTAGTGTTTCGGTGTGGAAGGTGTATATATATCGAGGGTGAGATAAGTAGGTCACATTATCATCGCTTAGTGACGCATTAGGACAAACAGTTTTTTTTATTGACAATACGAGTTTTATTATTAAGAACTAACTGTTGTCTTTAATTGGTAAAAACTTAATGTCTATGTCGTATTACTATGACATTATTTTATTATGAATTGTAACATAACTAAGATTGGCGTCAAATAGATTTTAAAAGTTATAGATTGATAAAGAGCACGACAGCGCTCGATTAATGAATGTTGCGAAGATTATCGATTCACAAAGTTTTATAAAACTAAAATTTGATATACAAAATATTAATCCACTTTTAAACAAAATTGCAAAAATGCTGTTATTTATTATGTAAATAAATAGGTACCCAAATTTTACTAAAAATAATCAATTTACAATTCTAATTACGGTTCTGAAAACGGTTATAATTGGTATGTGTGTTCAATTAATATAATAAGTGTACGGCAACATTTAGTCTTAAATGTAGAACCAAAAGAAACAGTCTTATAATTTAAAACTTTATTCTTTAAAATATTTAGGATTTATATACATCTTTATCACCATTAGTTATATTATTTAATATATTACATATTATAGAATATTATAAAAATATAATATGAAATTCGTTAATGCTTAAAATATGTATAGCCCCTAAATAATGTGTGAATATAAAAATTCTGTATATAATTTACCGTATATAATAAAAATCTTGCAGCATTGACTTTGAAGCAATATAAAATCAGTTTAGTCTAATTAAAATTTAAAACCGGTATACATTGTTAAATACGATTGATGAATGGCTGAATGATTGAATCATTGAATGATTGAATGAATGAATGAATGAATGAATGAATGAGGCTTTGGATGGTAAAAGCAGGAGATACCGTGATGTTTTAGGTGGTATTAGCGGGAGGTACCGTGAGGTTTTGAATGGTATTAGCGGGAGATACCGTGAGGTTTTGGGTGGTATTAGCGGGAGATAGAGTGATGTTTTGGGTGGTATTAGCGGGAGATACATTTTTCATTACATTAACGAACTATGCGAAATGTTTTATGCATTATGCTTTTCATATTTCACAAAATATGTTGACTTTAAACGTTTTAATTAATATTGTTTATTAACATAATGAATATAGGTGCATAATAAGTTTAAAAGAGTCTTGTTCCATTCTCTTTGTGGTTTTTAACGAAAAAGACGTCTGTTCAATTTTGGTTAAGTTAAACCTATTTTATAATACATCAATGTCAACGCCGTAAGACTTCTTTTACTCTCGGAATTTAATAGAATATTCTGACACTGAAAAGTATGTTGTTCGTGTATGTGTAACTACCATTACATATTATTACTATATGTATATACTACTATTTCTATGTTAAAAATACTATTTCATCAACAGATATTCACTGCCAAATCATATTAAGTATATGCATGCATGCTAGGACAAGACGGGGACCAAACTCGAACTATAAAAATATGCATTATTAATATATTATTAGAAATGTAACTAGTCAACTTCAACGAGAAAACAAAACTATAAAAGGGATAAACAATACACATCAATCTTGACAAAAAAGAAATAAATCTGTTTTATAAACAGTAAATACTATAGGATCATATAAAATATGCATATATATATATAAAATATATAGTTTTAAAAAATTGTATCGTCATTGCTTTCTAAAACGAAACTAAAAGTATTACACATGAACTTATCAAATATTACTTAATTGAATAATTGAATATATAGATATGCATAAATCAATATCTAATTAATCACAATTTTTGTTTCAGAAAAAGTTCAACAATTACCAGGTTCATGCGTTACCATAGAATGTTCCTTTCATTTCGGAATGAAACGACACTTGGCAAATATATTATTAAAAATCAATAATATAATATATAATAATAATATAATAATATAATAATAATGCTTACATTTATAAATTTTGTACTACCAACGCTTTTTTAAGAATTATATTAGGACCACTTTAAAAAGCAATGTAGCAAAACATTATATACACCGAGCTTTTAGTTAACAAATGTAAAATGTTAATAAACAAATAAAAATAAAATTTAAAACGGATAAATGTAAAATGATACACCATAATTGTATCCATTGCCGACTCACATTAGAAAGCGTAAAATTTTAACATCAACATACGTGATTAAGTTAAATATAATACAATGAATGAGCTGTTGTAAGAAAATTACATCATAACATAGCTGAATAAAAACTAAATATTTGTAATCGTTGAATTGTTTTTAAACTTAAATAGATCTCACGACGTGCAACTAAAAGCTCGTTGAATAAAAAGGAAACCAGCAAAAAGTTTATAAAAAAAAACATAAAGAACGAACCGGTAGGGATATTATCTGTGAAAGAAAAGTAGAGAATTATGGTGTTAAGTTTAGAACATATAGGTGACGAAGGTTACTACGGAGTAAAACAATGTATTAGTGCATTCATGAGAACAATTAATAGTAATATAGAATAATAAAATGTATCTCTAAGCGACCAGCAAAAATTTATACTGTGGCACTTGATCACTATAATAGAACATTTCTAATTAATTTATTTTGAAAATTATTATGAAATGATGATTGAATTTGAATCAGTGATTAGCTAAGACAATTAATATAAATATTAGTTATTATTACAAAATTACGATAAAAATTAATTTATTTAATGAATTTTTAATATATTTGTTTAATATAAATAAAATAGTAAAATTCACGTTTTGATACAAAAAAAACTAAATAATCTAAATAATAAGAAATACCTATATGTAGGTAATAAATAAATAATTAGATTTTATGAAGTAGATATATAGTACTATAATTATTATATTTTTATGATATATACTTTAATAGACCTTAATAACAAATTACCTAACAGTGTCGCGAAATAATTATTTAAATAAGGTTACATTTTAGATAATTCATTGTTTTTATTATGTTACAAAAAATGCAATCATTATAATCACTATAACAAACAAAATACTATTGCCTATTTGTAACAAATAATTTAGCCATAGTTCCATTCATATTCATAGATATAATTATATTCGTTGACTTAGAATACCTATTTGTTTAACCCACTAGAATGAGCTATTTTAAAAAATAGTTCAAGAAAATCGTGTGACTAAACAACACCAAGTCAGTGAAATGCTAGACCAGTAGCCTGCAGTGATTATGACATACTTTTGTAACGATATAAAAAATGGATTAGTTCAAAGATAAAACAGATAACATAGTTGCAAAGGTAAATATATTGTCAAAAAATGTAGGGCCATGTGTATGCAGAAAGAGGCAATTGCTAAAATATGATAAGTATGAAAAAATAAAGAAAAGAAATAATACATGGTGACGGCGCAGTATATAATAAAAAATACAGAAGATTCATTGTGGGAAGGTTTCTATACAATATACGATAATAAAAATGAGTTAAACAATAGTCGTATTGTCTGATAAACAAGTTAAAGGGAACTACTTGAATTAATACAGAATTAATATCATAACCACCAAAATAGTGTGTAATTCAGCAGATAGTATGGAATAGTTGAAACCTATGAAAAGTGGTGGATCCCTTGGATTCATTTACTACTGAGATAATACCTAAACCAATATATTGCCAATCCTTATGTCCTTATGTAAGAGGTTCACAGATTTAATAGTTCTCAAATGTATATACCAATGTCTACGTTAACGGGGAATGTCTACAAAATAATTCTCTCGTACCTTGCTACTAATTGCTATAGTAGTATAAAGTTAGTATCCATCCAGATGGAGTAACTATTGTGACGACTACAATATTAGACGACAGTTTATGGTTATGATACTCAGCACCGGGATGGACAGCAGATTTCACGTCTATACAAAGCAGGAAGGATTCATAACCTTCAGCTTCCCCTATTGGTGTTAAATGTACTCATGAGCATTGTTTAATTAAAATATTGAATTATACTAATTGATGTAAACTTTATATAAAACCATAAACATATTAATTTTAATAATAACTATGAAATATGAACTATATATTACAGATATTGAAAGTGTTATTTTATTATAATAAAAATAATTTCTTGATCGTATCATATTATATTTCAAAAAATTTGAAGAAATATGTCCATCGAATTTTCACTCATAACAACATTATCAATATAAGCTGCGACAAATAAGTGTATTTAAGAATATGTAGGGTGAACAATGACCACGTTGAATAATGATATAATTTTAGTAAATTTAAAAAATAGACATGCAACATAATATAATACACCAGTCAAAGATGAAATACAGAGAAAAAAGAGATTAGTTAATTATTTTAAATGGGTTAGCTTTTAAAGTATAATAGAATGAACAGACAAATTAAAATCATTTCATTAATTAACGATAATTAATCAAAATAATGTATTCTCTATAAAAATAGTAGCCATTTTTAGACAATCAAAAAACATGATATTATTAATTAGAATATTTGGAGGTGAATTATACAAATATAAACAGACAAGGGAGAATATATATAAGATATTAACGATAATAATAATAATAATATAAATACAGATACTGAAAAGAAATTCGCAAGAAATATTAAAATAGAAGTGTCAGTCACAATATAAAAAAACAGTAATATGACAACACCAACCTGTTGTTTAGTAATATTTGTAAAAAGGAATAAATATAATAAATTACCCCAAAAGACCAAAACATGACGAAACAGTATAATTTGTTTTGTCGTTAAAATCTTTAATTATAACTTAATGTAAAGATAACGTCCACTATAACGTCCACTATAACGTCCACCATAACGTCCACTATAACGTCCACTATAACGTCCACTATAACGTCTACTATAATGTCCACTATAACGTCCACCATAACGTCCACTATAACGTCTTCTATAACGTCCTCTATAACGTCCACTATAACGTCCAATATAACGTCCACTATAACGTCCACTATAACGTCCACTATAACGTCCACTATAACGTCCTCTATAACGTCTTCTATAACGTCCAATATAACGTCCACTATAACGTCCTCTATAACGTCCTCTACAACGTCCACTATAATGTCCTCCATAACGTCCACTATAATGTCCACTATAAATCTCAGAACCGTAACAAATTTGAAGTTGTTATCAAGTTTGTTATCAAAGTTGTTCCAAGTTGCAAGGCAGTAATCATGCCGGAGTTAACTTTATTTCAGCACTCAAACGCTAAGTGGAGGTAGAAATAGAAAAATTGTGTCAGTCATTCAGAACTAATAAATTATATCTTAACAACCACACTGAAACAACCTTATCAATTATAAACATGTGTAAATCACTGTATAATAGCAGTTTGCGGTTGACGTCATATAAACTAATTTTTTAAAACAATTGGAAATATACTTCATCAAACAAAATGAACCGCAATTGTACATACAATTTTTTTAATATTACCAATTATGTTATATTTAAAATTGTATTTTATCTAAAAAACTATTATTTTTAACAAATGAAAGCATCAAATATTTGTAATAAACTTTTATGTACCAGGAAGCAAAATGGTAAATAATACTTAGAATGCAAATTTTATTGTTAATTATTTTCCCCAAAATTATAACAAAATATAAAACATAATTATTCAATACAAAAGACCTGCTCCCTTAATAAAAACACTATACCAGATATTCGGTTAACAAAAGCCGCCCGCCTTTTCCCTCTATACCTGTAATGTAAGTGGCGGTGACATTCTGGCAGATATTATCCCATTGCTGGGAGCTCTCATTCCGGGTGTAGATGGTCCACAGGTAGTTATCAGTCTGGTTGCAAGAGACCCCCTCACAGCTCGCCACGATGGCCAGGTTGCTCGACGGGTTGATAAGTTGCTCCATGAATCGGTACTTCCCCTTCTCCATGATGCTGCAGGAGATATTGCGCATACAGCTGCAGGCAGGGACGAGGTGGAAACGACAGGATTCATATCAAGTATGGTGAAACACAACAGGCACGACGCATCTTCAAGAGTTTACACTTGGCTCATGGCAATCAAATGTGTCTGGTTGATGGTTAAGAACGAGTACACAGTGGCAAAACTGTGAGTGTCTTAGCATCTTTTTTAACATTATACATGTGTGCTATCTATCTTGTTTCTGATCTATCTAATTTCCATTCATCTCATCGATTAACACTGAGTAATGAGATGGCGATCCTTATCGGTGCAAAATGAAGACTAATTGTATCTTAATAAAGTACCGTGTTAATTACAGTACACACATAATGTGTAGATTACTGTAAAGTTTATTATTTTTTACGAATATTTAAGATTTTAAAAGGAAAAATGTAAAATAAATAAATAAATGTATATAAAATAAATACATGTAGGTACGTAAAATTGATTTAAACAATTTCTTTGATTAATGATTGATCTCAATTGTTAAATGCTTTCTGTTGAAAAAATTAAATTAAAATAAGTACTTAAAACTAATATAAATAATTGTAATAATTAATTGAATGATTGAAAAAGTTAATAAAATGATTATATTAATAATATCATTATCTTTTGGAAATAATGTTAAAATTCGCAATATGCAATACAGTTATACAATTAAATAATTAAATAATTACGTACAAATTAGTTAAGATTTTACTGCACTAAGTATACCTTGTTAATAGCTTGCTAATAAATAACCAAAACATTATAAATATATTTCGATCGATTGGATTACAATTAATTGAAAGTGTATTGGCTATAGTTAAACAAAGTAGAATTAAATGTCTGTTGCTATTATTTCAAGAAACAAAAGAAGGAATTTAATCTCAAATGCACAATTGTGTAAGGAACAATAATGTCAACTACAATTGCATTTTTTACAGTTAGCAGTAGTTATAGACATAGTATACTGTATCCATACCAACTGAAAGAATGTTTAATAGTTAGCAGATCTTGTTTCAATGCCACTATTATTGATTTAATAATTTAATAAATAAATAATATATATCGTATGTAGGCCTATATATATACAATAGATGGATAATATAAAAGGTAGTATAATAGAATAATGTATCTAGGTAATATACATAATAAGTAATTGACCAAAAGATTACACAATTCTTTTAATTGCAACCAAGATTATATTTGTGGAATAAATGACGCATCTAATGTAACACTTACAGTTAATTTTTATTAAATTTAAATCAGTATTGATATTAAGATATTACAATAAGATAACAAAGTAGTAGTTCAATACAACTCAGTCAGTACTTTTATTAAATTACACTACGATGAAATATATAGTAACTAACTGAAAATCAAACGATTGATTGATAAATAACTAAAAACAAACAGCTGACACATTAAGATAATAAAAAATGACAGTTATTACACAATTTACTACAGACCGCTCATTTTACACAATTCACTACTTATTCACTACTTAATTCGCTTACCTGACTCTTATTTTGACCGGGTTTCCCATTTTGATGAGCAAATCGATTCTACTCTCGCCGTGACGCGTTCCCTTGTTACCTCGGACCATGATGTAATACCTGCTATCGGGGACCATGTTGGTCCCATGGAAACATAGCTTAGGCTCGGTCGTGTTGATTTTCCCCGGGCCTTCACCGAAGCAGCCGGTGCGAGATGCGGGGAAGGAATAGTTGGCCACTTTGGGGGAGATGACTTTGTTGTAAATGTCTTCCTCGTTTTCATCCTTTTGCCAGCAGTACCAGTGCCAATTGGAGATGTTCTGAAAAGATTTATATACCACATATCTGAATCAATAATAATTTGAGTTAATTATGTGCGCCGTGATTGGAAGCAATCGCGGAATTAAATAATTTAGCGTTTATTATATAACATTTTATAAGCTATATATAAAATTTAAGAATAATTTTAGACATAGAATGTCGCATAGTGTACACTTCGTCAAATTTCATTAACTTTTTAATTCTAAGCTGATCTCATTTTAATATAAATTATTACATAAATTTAAAATTTAATTCAACAGTACCTTAAAATACGGCAAAAACATAATATAGAAAATAATCTCAGACAAATAGTAAATACCGTAAATAAAAACTATTATAGAAGTATGAGGAGAGTTGGACAGTTCTGTATCGATCTTGTTATATATCATCAACTCGTATGTATAGCGCGGCAGAATCAGTTGGGCCGCTGACGCAACAACGTTAACAACGAAACAACGCTGTTCCAACTTCATCTTTCCTTCTAATAAGTTAAAAATTTATGTTTATCATTTAGTTCGTTTACAAACATTTTATTTTATTTTCTTATTAATTTTGGTTTTATTATAATGTTGATCATGTTAAATAATGAAATTAACACCGATAAATAAATCAAAATTAATCAATAAAATAAATAAATTTTAGTTTAAAATTTTAATTCAATAATATACACTGCAGCCATATATATTTGATGTTAATTGTATTTTCTTCGGGGGAGCATATTGTAATTCTGAAGTTTATTCAATCCTTCAAACTGTTGCATTTAATGTATAATAATAGCAATAAATCCATATTTATATTTAAAAAAGGTAAACATTCAACAGAGAAATGTAATAATATTTAGAGCATACAAACGTACACCAAAAATAAATATCTGCATAGAAATATTAGTGTTCCATTTAATGAATCAAAATTTAGTAGATATTAAATAAACTAAAAATATTAATTAAAATATTACTCTTTAAATACTATTTATGTGTGAGTTTTGCAAAAAAAAGGTATTAATATTATTTTCCCTAAAATAGTGTCACCATTACTCACAAATGAAAGAGTCTCAAAATAAATGCATAAGAATTTTAAAAATATTTTCCTATTCATGAATTTATATTAATTATTTTGAACTAAAAACATGATAAATGCATCTAAAACAATATTTAGAACTTATTAATTTTGGAAAACAATGCTAAATTCTAGTTCTTAGACTATACATTCTTATACAACCCGTTTCCATTACCTGTGCACTGTAACGCTCTATGTCGGGGTCATAGGATTCAGCTCCCGCATCGAAACATATAGTTTCCCACATACTTCTGGTAATGGCTTGCATGTTGCCATCGATAATGTGCACCCGAATTTCGGATGGAATGATCTTCAAATAAGTCTCCACGGACGACCGGAACGTTTCCTTGGTAATTCGCCGGTCCATTGTGACGTAGAAAGTGAGTCGATAGAGGCCATAGTCGAGTAGTTTAGCCGGCAAAGTGAGCATCGTGTTGTCACTGGACTCAATGTGCGATAAATCCACCTGGCGTATGTTGTAAAAGGTTTCCGGATCGATTTCGTGCACGACCCATGATTTGTTATTTTGCAGTGTCACTCTACAGGGCAGATCCTGGATAAATCCCACGATGGTAACGTCCACCGACTTCTTGTTTTCTTGTGGTTTGTCTGGAGTAGAATAGTCGGTCAATTTCATATTTAAAATCGGCGGCATACAGTCGGCATCTGAGACGGGAAACAACTTCTCAGAGGTTGCATTCTGATTCTGGTTGTAGGCGAGCACTTTCACGAGCACGTCGCCACGCTGGGGAAATGTCCTCGTGATTGCCACTCGATTATTGCTGGGAGGTGTGTTGGTGTAGTTGTAGTCGACGCAAAGAATACAGCCACTGGTGGCTCCGTAGATAAGATACTCGGTGTCGTTGATGTTGACGCAAATGCAGCTGTCATCGCTAATTACCTCAAAATCAATGAACAGGGTGTTTTCGATGGTTGGTTTCCAGGCCGACAAGCCTGGGTTAATATTGAGTCCTCTGATACTTCCTCCGATTGTGATGTTTTTCACCACACTTCCATTGGAAATGGGATTCCAGGCCATGATGCTGACTTCGTAGTCACCAATCTGTTGGAATGGACATTAATACGTGTGCTGTTATTATGTCAGATGACCGATTTATGTAACTTTACTACACAAAAGAAAAATCAAGCACTTCTTACCTCAGTAAAGGTTAGATTAAAGGCGTTATTTACGGTGGTGACATTGCAGGCGACAACGTTAGAAGCATTCTGAAACTGTAGATAGCTTGTGATAACCCATACAACAGTTCCTGCTGTCCAGTTGGTCTTGAAAACCAGCGGAACGTTCAACGGGTAGCGGTTTTTGTTAACGCCAAATCCGGGCGATTCATTGGGTCCGTAGACTATCGAGACGTCAAAGGTATCGGAGAATCGGACGAAGGAACCGACCTACATAATGAATGAAGAATTTTTAAATATATTGAAGTTATACCGCTTGATCTTAGGCCTATGACTAGTTTTTGTTTGGTTCAATTGTGAGAAGAAGAATAAAGCAACATATTATATTTTCCCTCTGAAACTAATACAAAGAGGCGCAAAGTTGTGGAATTGATACAGTTTAAAGTTTACAGTTTAAATAAATGTATACAGCATATATTTTCATAATATATTCTAGAGTTTTTTTCAGTAAAAAGGTTTTTTGTAATTATAATGCAGTTTTTATCCAACATTTGTATAGTAAACCTTTTGTAAACAGATTTGTTAACAATCAAACCTATGGCCTCGTTTGCGTGATCATTTTTTCTCTCTGTTTTTTAATGTCCTAAATTCATGAATTCGTAAATATATTTTTCATTTTATCGTTAGAGTTTTCCATCATTAGAAATTTGAAAGCAAATTTTCATAAAATACACTTTCAATTTATTTGTGCTCATTTCTAAAAATATTACGTTCGTATTTGTTTACAAATATGTTAACATGATTTGCTCAGTTTATCATGTGTATTATGCTTTATAGAAAATCATTATTAAATGTATTCATAAAGAAATTAAAACTGTCGTCTTGATGTAGGGATAGTTGACGCTAATGAATGAAAGTTTTATTGGTAAAATCACGATTTGCATAAAGTAAAATTAATCTGTTTATGAATTGTTGACATATTACATATTGTTACCATCACATATTCATGCATAATTGATTAATTGATTGCACTATTTTAATTATATTATTTTATATAATTAAAATAAATAAATATAACTATTAAGATGAACAAAACTAATTATAATTAAACATCTAAATAAATACTTTAAAATGTTGTTCGATGTATTAGCATTTTTTAAAAACTTTTTTAATGAGATTATATATCCCCAAACATTCAGGTTCAATATTCATGGCTGACTATTATGTTATATTTTTATATTCAAATACTAACAATGCAATTATTTCACTCACAACAATCGTTCGACTATAGTTGGAAACAAGATTCCAGTAGACGACATCGATATAGCTGAGTCCAGGTGGAACATTCATTGACAGGGATATTGGCGTGTTGATAAAAGGACCAGCTAGTGCGGTTGTTCCGTTCTGAAAATGTATTGTGTACTCCGCGGAAGTGGGGAAGTTCGAACCAGTCCAATCCAGGGTCAAGCTGATGGTTCCTTGAAAATTGAGTGGAGATATAATTTCATGATTTGGTTCATTTTATATTTTTATATATTATACCTAGTTCGGTTGGTAAAGTTATAATATTATTACTGAGTGGAAGCCGAGATAGCAAAATGTGTGCAAGTTTATAATACAAGACCACATTTGGTATAGAATTAGATTAATATATATTTTTTAAATCTAGATATTGAGGCAACTGCAGATTTGAAGTCTTTTATTTTTACTTAGACACCATAATAGTACTTATATACTCATTTATAATACGAAAAGCCAGCATCTTTGGTATTCGTAAATATATTACAAACAGAGAGAAATATGTTGCCATTATGGTACCCAAATACTATTTGTTGTGGTAGAAAAACCTTCCCTTTATGACATTATAGTTGTCGTTGTTGTTAGGTTAGCCAAGTCTCTGTAGCAGGACCGCTCCACCAGGACCAGAAAGAATGCCACTGACCACTCGCCGGGTGTTAGTCCAGAGATCAGCGCGTGCAAGATTTGTAGGGTGGGGAGGGCAGTTAACAACGCGCGTGGTGTCGTGTGGTGTTTGGTTTGGTATGTATTGGTATTGTATGTATTATATTGTATTGCCGGCTTGGTATGTATTTCTAGTTGTGGGGTGAAAAAAATGTTGGAATAATTTGATGAGGCGGGGCACGATTTCCTGTGGAGTTGTTCGAGAAGAATTCGACGGGATCAAGACAGTGTAGTTTCTTGAATGTTGATCTTGAGTGGTGGGTTATTAAGGAGAGGGTTGTGTACTTGAGGGAGTATGTGTCGAAATGTATATCAGAGTGGAATTGAGTGAGTATTTGTAAGTGATATTGTTGAAGTTATTGGAGTTAGAAGGTGTTGGTGGAAGAACGTCCTGGAGGTGTTTAGTGTAAGTGTTGTTTTTGAGTTTACATTTGGGGTTGGTGATGTTTCTGTTTTGGAGATTGTGATGATTAGTTGTGCGGTGGGGAGTGGAGATGGATGAGTATTTGAGTGAATAGGAAGGTGTTGTGTGTAGATAGGGAGAACATTGGTTTCATAATGTAGGATGCAATCCTGAGTGTTGTGTTTTGAATTGTTTGTAGTTTATGTATGTGCAATGTGGCGATAGAAAGGAACCAGATTGAGCAGGCGCACTTTATAATTGGTTGAATGATAGATTTATACGTAATGAGTATAATTTCTAAGTGTTGGCCCCTTGATTTTCCTGTAAATGTTTTTAGCATATTTAGGCGTTGTATACACTTTTTTGAAGATATTCACAACGTGAGTTTTAAAAATGACTCCGAGTATTTCAGGTGTTTTGTTGAGGGAGGGGTATGTGAATATTGCTGGTCCGGATATCGGGGAATGTAGCTGGATTTGTGTTTGTTTGGAGTGGAGTGAAGAAGCTGTTCATTTTGGAATGGAGTGATCTGTAGATTGTGATGCGGCACGATGTTTGTGACGTATCAGGAGAAATGTTATGAATTTGTGTTGTTTGGGTGTTCGGTTGTGTATGTCGGTGGAGTCGACTGCAATTTCATCAGCGTATACTGGGTAAATGTAATGTTTTTAATATTTATGTCTATGTGTGCAATTAAAGTTGTTGCAATAGTGCCGACCCTAAACATACAATGTAGCCTGACCATTTCTCAGGGAAAGGGTCACTCCTCTAGGAAGCCAAAGAGGGATTGAGCCACGATGTCGATTATGACATTGATGTCACATATGAATGAATCTAACAACAAACGGTCTCATGCTAACTTATCAACAAGTTAAAGAGAAACGTAAACATTAAAACTATAAAATTAATATATTAACCATATATTAACCATATAGCATGCCTAAAGGCACCAAATATGTCAGATTAACCTATACCGGTAATTGATAGTTAACTGGTTTTCAAAAGACACCAATAGTATCGTTGTGAATTTTTCACTACCTGTTTAATTTTAAATGAACATTCGACTATTGTATTCCCGTAGAACATATATTGAAGAACTTGATTACTCGAAAGTAATCAATGAAAGTTTTAGCCTTCAATCTTAAATACTTTTTGATATAAACATTTCTCCTGAAATGCCCAAAAGGGCTAATTTTTTCTAATTTGAGTCATCAAGTCACCTTTTTAGACATTTTAAGAGTATTTTAAGAAATTTAAGGCTAAACTTTCATTGATTTTTTCAACTTTGGCGATTATTAATAATTAATATTTCATTATTGATTATCTAAAAAGGTTAAAATATATTTTTTTAGATAATTGTTATCCTCTATCAAAAGCAATATAATTCGCATATATTTGTCTCACTAAATAGAAAGTTAACCAAGCATCTGGTTAGGGAACAAATTATATATTTAGAACTGCCTTGAAAACCTACACGATAAAGTAATCATTTGAAAGATCATTTTAACTTCATAGGCTAAATGCCGGTGGGTCCCTTTGACTACCCCCTCCTCCTGTTAAATAAGCTTCAAATTATGCCTGGTGCTGCTAGAATTAACAATAAACCGCAACGAGCTCTCGACTCCTCCAGATGACATCTTGGCGGAGGAACACACCAGGGGGATAGTCGGCGTATCCCGAGGTGACCGCGGTGGCTGCATCGGTGAGCGGGTCCTGGGTGATGGCGGTGTGGCTGCAGTTGAGGCAGTTGAGGGAGTTGCAGACGGTCAGGTAGAGCGTGTGGTTACCCACGGTTACCAGACTGTGGTTGAAGGTGAAGCCGGCACTACCGCCGATCACCGCTGCAATGATGGGGGAGGGGGGG